>APFE030037054.1:66772-100341 GCA_000404065.3 Pinus taeda | reverse complement strand
TTTGTGGCAGAATGTTTGGTTTGCCAGCAAAATAAAGTTGAAACAATTAAGACACCGAGTCTATTACAACCTTTATCCATTCCAAGCAACGTTGGGAGGAGGTTTCAATGGATTTTATCACAGGTTTACCCAAGTCTAAGGGAAAGAGTGTCATCATGGTGGTAGTTGACAGACTTAACAAGTATGCACACTTTTGTGCATTATCACATCCATTTAAAGCCAGTACAGTTTCTACTACATTTATGGAAACAATTCAAAAGCTATATGGAAACCCAAAGATTATTGTAAGTGACAGAGATCCCATTTTCACTGGAAATTTTTGGACAGAATTATTTTCTTGTCTTGGTACTCAGTTATGAATTATTTTTGAAACATCGAAGAATTTTTCATTTATGTAATGTAAAGGAGGTTGCCCCCTCGAAGAGGCTAAATTTTAAGGCGTTGATCTATCTTTTCTATCCTTTTCTTGAGTTGGTTTCATAACACATCACCTCCATGTGCTTTGTGTAAAGTTGTTTGACACGCCACCAATAATTGTGCCAAGCTTTCTCAACTTAAACCTTTCGTTCATGAAGCGTTCCCTGAGTCAAATATCCCGAAAGTCCATGTTAACTTATCAAACCCACCCAAGAATCTCAAAACGTTGTGCACAAAAGACCCTTGTGCCTTGTGTGATCATCATGGTCACTATTACCATTGTTGCCCTCATCTTGATGAATTCTGAGATTTCCTTGGGGTGATTTGCGAATACAAGGCCACTCATAGTGCATCATCTACTCCTCTACCCATGGATTCTAGTACCACTAGTCAAATAGAATAGGGAGATTGTGGTCCCACTATTGTGATCCCTCCCCCAGATGTCAAGATGATAGACACCACAAGCCACATCCTTTACCTATCGTCATCCTTGAGTTCCTCATAGGAAAACCTTTCTCAGGTTTCTGCGCATGCTTCTATCAAACCTCTTTTGATAGAATCCCAGGTCTAAACATTTGTAGATTCTCCATCTACTAGCTCATCATCTACCATTACAGATGATGCATATGTGAAAATTATTTTTAAGGTTGATGCACTAGGTAATGCCACTGCATCATGTAGTCAGTCTTCCTCCTGTCTGCTTATCTTCCATTTTGGTGAGGACACCATGGAAGCTATGTCTATCCCTGATTTCCCTTGCACTTAGGCAAGGGGGAATTTCTGTGGAGGATTTTGAAGGCCATTTCCTTCATAATTCTCCCCATGCGCTCTACCTCAAGAAATTTCTCTCATAGAACATCCCTTTGATTTGTGTATCCTTATTTCTGCCATGAAGTTGGGTATATTGCATCATCTTATCTGTTGTCTTTTTCACCTTTCATATGGATACATCAGCCACACCATATATTGATCATGTTGATTGTGGCCATCACTTCTCCCAGAATCTAGCCTCGACAGCTTGGGCCATTCCCCCCCTTGCATATGTTAGTCCTTTCAAACAGCTTGTGCATTGGATTTACCACCAATAATCAGGCTGAATGTAATGCAATGATAGGTTTCTTAATAGATGACTTCGCTCATCACATCCTTCATCTTCATGTTCATTTGGATTCCTTGATACTTGTCATGTAGTTCAATGGTGTGTATCACATGCATAACCAAGTCCTATTTAGAATATATCTACTAGTTAAGTTGTTGGTGCATGAATTTGGAATCATTACGTTCATTCATGTTCCTAGAGCCCAAAATAACTATGTAGATGCCATTGCAAACAATATTCTATCTTGGAATTTATCACATGTATCCCAGAGAAGATAACCATAAGAAAACAAATGGCAAATCGTCATTGTCATGTAAAATGCATAATCATATTATGTAACATAAAATTTTTTGGAGCCATAGCTCTAGATACTTCTCACATGCCCATAGCATGTTACAAAAATCACAATCAATGGGACCCACATGTCCCTACATCCAGTCACTGTCTCACGGATCTTGTGACAAAGTCTCTGCTCCACCTACACATAGATCACGTACTGCCTGACCAGATATCACCACGTGTCACATGATACCTCACCACTCTGAGGGAAGACCGGTGCACTTATATGTGTATTGGTCCTCTAAATCATGCCATACATGCTATAACACTTTGGTGAAGAGTGCATCAAAGCTATGAATATTAGAGAGAAACCCAGTATCCTTTGGACCTTGATGTGATGAAGATGTCCCCCGATATGCAGCCCTAAGCACTGCGTCTCGGCCTACAAATCATGCCAGCTTCACTGGTGCTATGTTTGCATAAAATATATTTTACATTTAGTACCATATACATGTCATAGAAATAAGGTCAGCGGAGGCAGCTATTTGGTAAAGTCGGGCTCGTCATGACGGTCAGGTCTTGTGCTCGAACCCGAGCAAGGGCATGGACTAGTCGCGGGGATGCTTACCTGGGCCAAGCCCACTCACCTTTTAGCCCCATGTGGGTAGGCGAGTTGGTAATCACAACGCGGTGAAGTTCATTAGAAAGGCGGGCTCCGTACTGAAGGTCGCGAGTTCAATTCCCCTAGACTAACCCGAAGCTATGGAGAGGGGCGGGCACAGTTTTCTAGGGGTTATAGTGGTAGTGGTTAGAATCGACCCCATGTAACATGAGTTGCGAGAGTGCTCCACTTGCCGATTCCTCTATAAGCAAAGAAAAATATACATGTCATAGAAATATGAAATGTACCATAAAAATAGAAACTTAATACTTACTGTGTAGTCCCCATGCTTGCCAAGGCAGAAGTGGTAAGTCAGGATCCCCCTAATAGTTCATGCCGCTATAAGGGTAATTGTCAATATATAGGGGCATCTGATCCTGATGTGTGAAAAAGTAAGGTCTGAACACCTATTTGACTCCCCCTCCTCCTACTCTCCATAGTAGTTGCCCCTAGTTGCACATCCAAGGCTCTTATGGGCCCCCATCTTGGATCTATACATGAGGTCGGATATTGGGTATCTTCTCAAAGAAGAATGCACACAGTACTTTACCAAAAGCATAGTCACGATTCACCTACTTCCTACAAAGAATTAACTGTCATTTCACCAAGGACAACATCATCTTGGCCCACCCATAGTAGGTCCCAGCCAAAACACTCTCAACCAACATCATCTACCCACCAGTGATGTGGTGGAATGCCTGGTTGCCTAGGATTTATAGCGTAGCTATGGTAACAGCCTGTGTCTCTAGCCTCTCTAGACTAACAAGCAGGAAATTCCTGCCCTTGACACAAACACCCTATCGACAATGGTGCTCCACAAACTCGGTAATGTTCCTTCCACAAGGTAACACCGAATGAATATCCCCCACTACTTCAACGGGAGGTAGTCTGGTGAAGAAATAAATATCCTATAATGTGAGCTCGATCTTGTGCCCCTACACGACAAATACCTCCATGTCTGGATCCCAATAGCTCACAATTCTTGATAGCAAGGGCTCACCTACCCTCATCAGTGGGTTCTCTACCAACTTGAGAACACCATAATTAGCAAATTCCCTTTGAACCACCTGATCCTCCTGGATCTTGGATGAAAGAGTACCCAAGTCTCATTCATGCTAATTGATTTTCAGCTCTACCATGCCTGCAACACACCACATGTCTTGTCAGTTCAGAGAAGAAAACAATGATCTACACTGATCAATCTACATCCCCCACCGAGCTAGCAGACCAACCTTGTCTCCAGCTCCAAATCATAGTTTTCAGCCCAAGAAGTAAGTGCTCACAGATTTCCAGCTATTTCTTGTGAGCTAGATTGCACTTCTAGGCCCAAAAAGTGTGATATGACAGTGAGCAAGAGCAAGGGTCTCTCACGGAGTGGCTAGGTTCCAAAAATAATGAAATAAACCACCTAAATTGAAGATATGAATAAGGCCACCTACCTGAAAGTCACAGATATTGATTCCACCAGTCGGTTTGTCTGTTACGATCTCCACAAGATTTAGGTCCTTTTCCTCCTCTCCAAATTCACCACAACTCAATTACAAAATGAATCCAAATTGGAGGGAAAACGTCCTTTCATAGAAAACCCCCATTTTTCCTATCACCCATTGCGACTAGCCTATATCTCAGTTTTACGAAGTGTCAGCACCATTACAAAATTCTCACCGATCTCTATAATGGGTCTTCCTCAGTTTTTGATGATTTGACACTTCACCAGGAAGCCGTTTTTCCAAGAAAGGTCACTTCATCACCTCTCAAAATCAAATGTTGTCACAAAGTGACACTTTTACTTTGAGGTCCACCTCCTCTTAATACGTTTTGTACCATATGTCGACTTTATTCATGAGTAACCATCATTTTCTCATGTTTTCATGGTACCCACTCGGCCTAGTATGTGTGACAGCGTCATCGAGTCACCCTTGTTCAGAGCAGCCATGATGAGTCACCCTTGCATCCTTGGAGTCTATTTCATGTCCCATTATATCATGTCACAATATTCCATCCATACTTCCATATCGTTCATCTGTGTTGCCCATTTTGTCCTCCAGTCATAATGTCCCCATCCCCTCTAGAGTTGAGTTAGTTGTTGCCAGGTCAAAAATACACTTTATGCCCTGACAAGGGTAGTCATCTATTTGTCTCTCAGTCCCACTCTTTCCCCATTATCCCTAGTGTCAATCCATCAATCGAATTACTATTTTCCCTCATGCTTTTGTTGATGATCCTCATTGCCTCATATATCGCGGGCTCTATTATGTCAACATCAACTCATTTATTCCAGAAGAATGGCCTAAAGGGCGATGTATCTAGGTTCGAGCCTCCATCCACATTTAGTACCTTGGATCGAGCATAGGGTCTCATTATTTCCCTTTGACTTTGTTGTTTCACGTTTGTGAACCATAAACTTGATTCTCCATTAACACAATGGATTGTACTAGTGATTCTGGGTGTATGTGAAATGTTTCACACCTCACAAGGGGGTGGCCCTTCACGCAGCTCCCCACATGCATGAATGCATACCTACTATGCTACAACCTTAGATGCATTTCTGCAAAGTTCATGGGTTTGGTTCCTATCGATCGTAGTGTTCATAGAATGTACGTCTCCTCCAGATGATCCATTCAATTTTGCAGACCCCTTCCTTGTTTAATAGGGCTTCTCTGGTTGTTCTACCCTCCCTGCCACCCTTTTTTTTAGTGAAGGGCCTTTGTATATTATGTATTCATATGTTATTGTATTTAGTCTTAGCTCATGTTTTTTCTAGGTGCATTATGTGTATGGGACACATTGTATTACTTTCTGGCTTTGTTATGCCAGCATGTCATGTACCATTCAGCATCTACTTCATTGCTCAATTTTATATTTTTGGGCAAACCATTATTTTTGTACTAAGTTATCTCAACAGGTATGGGTATGCCTCCCCCCCCTCATTAAGGTCTGGTACCACAACACAAACAAATACTTGCATTAGTCTCGCCCCCAATATCCCTGTCTTCTTTCAATTTATCTTCATTGGTCTCTATCTCTGTCTCTCTCTGACTCCCCTGTGTTGTCTAGTGATTGTGTCTTTACAATGTACTTCTATCATACATTTTCTCCTAACACTTGTATGTTGGGGGGCAATCTTTTATCACCAAAAAATTGATCATCTAACCTAATATTACTATATGGATCTAAGTACACCATGTAAAGCCAATTTAACCATAAAAAAAACTATTCTTTGTATATATTGTTTCCATTGGATGATTGGAGTTATTACTCTTTCCTTTTGTTGTTTAACTATGATTGTGGCATAGATCCGAACTTTGGCAGGTTTTATTTCTATCCATTACTGCAGATCTACAATGTTTATTAGCCATTTATATTTTTTAGATTGTTTGTCACCCAAAAGCTTAAGTGGGTTTTTTCGTACATCTTTGAGAAGAAAACAATATAACAGTTATGGGCCACAATTTCCCTTTGGCTAGGGATCTAGCGAAATTGGCACTAGGACATAAATTCTAGGAAGTGATATGTTTGTCGAAAGATGGATTGGGGCAAGGACGATTACCATAGGTGCAATTCATCACTGAGGTCAAGAAACGTTTGCTTCAACCAACTGTGAAGCTCATATATGTCAAAATCACAATTTGTTTAAGCAATCTTGTATTATTGGTCCATGAGTTGTTGGTGATCTAGGTCTATGGTGGGGGGCACCATAGGGTTGTTATCAGAGGATTTAAAATTTCTTTTAGGTTCCATTATCGAAGGGAAAAGAAAAGGGAATTAAAAATTACCTAGGAAAGAAAAGGTGAAGACTGGTATTCGGGCACCAAAAGGCACTTGGTTGCAGTAGTTGGTTATGCTAATTATTCAAGGTGATAGCATGGGTCATTGACTGAATGATAAAGCAGATTATGACTGGTTGACTGTGCACTGGAGCGTCCAATTCCTATTACCCTGAAATGGTTAAAAGAGGCAAGAGAATGGGTTTTGGGTGGGTTTATATAGCAAAAACAAACTTACTATTGTTATTTAATTATTTAAATGAAGGAGGTTCATTGTCGCGAGAAACGGGCAAGTGATTATTGAGAAAAATTTTGTTCATGTCGTGGTGGAAGTGCCAAATTCCATCATTAGATTGAGGGATACATAATGACAGGAGGTCGTTCTGGTGAAAGGGATGTGGAGTCCACTAGTGTGACATGGAGAATGGGTAACCAGGACCGCTGATGGGATATGGGGGAATGTTAGGTCCCTATACTACTAGGGTAACCCCTTATTGTTATTAGTACAACCCCATTATTATATTTTTGTGTCCATGTAGTCCCCATATTGTCATTATTGTGCCCTATAGAAGCCCACAGTTGTTATTATTGTGCCCTTACATTATTATTGTTATGTCGGCTTTGATTATATTATGACCCCTCAAACTCCTATATATAGAATGGAGGCCTTGTCATTTGTATCATCCAAGAATTTTTCATTTATGTAATGTAAAGGTGGTTGCCCCTTGAAGAGGCTTATTTCTGAGGTGTTCATTTATCTTTTCTATCTTTTTGTGAGCTGGTTTCATAACATTTGGTATCAGTGCTTTGGATTCTAGGGTTTCACTGCTCCAAATAGGTCATCATGGAATTTTCCATATAACTTTTTTTTTGTGACATTTCATAGGTGAAGAAAAACACACATTTGAGATGAGATCGTGTTGAACCTCGGGTCTGAATTTCAGATCTTCTTTTGCTATATTTTCAAAGATATGATCTGAGGAAGTTAGGGTTTTGGAAAGCTCTAGAATTGCCTCTAAAATAGGTCATCGTGGAATGTTTAGTATAGCTCTTTCACTACAAAGTTTCATAATCTAAAAAAACGCATTTGAGAAGAAATCGGTGTGAATTGCAGCTCCAAATTTCAGATCTTGTCTCACTATATTTTCGGATATATGATCTAAGGAAGTTAGGGTTTTTGTAGACTCCTGAATTACATCCTGAACATGTGACCTTGGGAAGATCGTCATAACATTCTCTCTGAGCATCATATTGAAATTTCGTCAAAAGTTACAGAAAGAGGACGGACTGTATTTTGTTTGGGTATAAGTTTCAGAATCTAAGGTTGAAATAGTGACATGTGGCACGTCGTACAAGTTCACTTTACTGAACTAGTCTATAATCAAGTCATTGTGGGAGATTTGACATAACTCTTTCTTGCAAAATCCATTCTTGATCATACATCTGCGTTTAGAAACAAGACTCAAAGGGCTATTACAGACCAAAATTTCAGAAATTAAAGATCTAAAATTGCAGAGTTACAGTCATTTCAAGATCGAGCTCCTAAAATCAAGAAAAGGTGATACGAAGAAGTTTGATGGAAAGGATCTGGTAAATTGGACACTACAGATGGAGTAATATTTTGATCTACATGAGGTGCAATTGTTACAAAAGGTATGTATTGCATCTTCATATTTAGAACTGGATCAATTTTTATGGTATAAAAGTCTTTGTTCTCGTAAACCACTTCTTACGTGGTCAATTTTCACGGAGGAAATGATAGCACATTATGAGGATACAAAGAGAAACAACTTCTTTATCCAATTGATAAATCTCAAAGAAAAGTTGTCAATGTTAGAGCACATTTAGGATTTTCAAAAATTGAATATAAGGAAAAATGATATTCTAGAGAAGTGGAGGATTGATGTCTCCATAGGGACTTTAAAGGATAACATTCAACATGAGGTTCGTCTTTGGTAACCTGATTCATTGAAGAATGATTTCAGGTTGGAAAGAAAAGTGGAAAGAAAAATTATGGCAATAAGGAAGTCTACCCCTCATAACTACCAATATTGAAGTGTTGTTTCTCCTAGCCTTCACAACCTACAAGGTTGACACCACAAGAATTGGAAGAAAAAAGAGCAAAAGGGCTTTGCTACAATTGTGATAACAAATACATTAAAGATCATAAGTGTGCTAAGAAGAAATTATTTTAGATTGAGTGTGAAAAGGAGGAAGAAAAGGATCAAGAAATGTCAAAAGAAGAGGATATACACCAGGAACCAACCCCAGAGAAAGAAGAAATGAATCTGACCATATCTTGTAAAGCATTGACAAGAATTACCACTCCTCAAACTCTCAAGATAGAAGGACATATCAAGAAGAAAAATGTTCAAGAAGTGAAAGATCACATCGAGCGTCAAGAAATGAATCCAACCATATATTGTAAAGCATTGGAAAAAATTACCTCTCCTCAAATTCTCAAGGTAGAAGGACATATCAAGAAGAAAAAGGTTCAAGAAGTGAAAGATCACATCGAGAAAGAAGAAATGAATCCTACCATACCTTTTAATGCATTGGCCGAAATTGCCACTCCTAAAACTATGAAGATAAAAGGACATATCAAGAAGAAAAATGTTCAAGAAGTGAAAGATCACATTGAGAATCAAGAAATGAATCCAACCATATCTTGTAATGCATTGGAAGAAATTACGACTCCTCAAACTCTCAAGATAGAAGGACATATCAAGAAGAAAAAGATTCAAGTAGTGAAATATAAAATCGAGAATCAACAACAAGTTCTCCAACTTTTAAAGGATAACACCACTTTGGTGTAGAATCAAATGAAGCAATAGGAAGATCAACATCATAGTGAAAGAAGTTTTGATGGAGACGATTGGGTATTTTTACGGCTACATCTCAAGAAAGCTATTTATGAGAGGGAAATGTTGGCAATACTACATGCACTTAAGAAATGGCAAGATTACCTAATGGGAAGACACTTCAATGAAGAAATGGATTATGATAGAACTCTCATCATAGCCTATACTACTAGGGTAACCCCTTATTGTTATTAGTACAACCCCCTTATTATATTGTTGTGTCCATGTAGTCCTCATATTGTTATTATTGTGCCTCATAGAAGCCCACTATTGTTATTATTGTGCCCTTACATTATTATTTTTATGTCGACTCTGATTATATTATGACACCTTATACTCCTATATATAGAAAGGAGCTCTTGTCATTTGTATCATCCAAGAATTGTTCATTTGTGTAATGTAAAGGAGGTTGGCCCCTCGAAGAGGCTTATTTCTAAGGTGTTCATCTATCTTTTCTACCTTTTTGTGAGCTGGTTTCATAACATGAAAGGATGGCAGACCAAGTGGATGGGTAGTGGGGTCTGTAGGGGTAAGGTGGACAAAAGGGAGTGGATGGAAAAGGATGATGTGGCAAAGGAGTGGCATGAGAGCAACAAAGGTCAACGATCGTGCGAGGAGGAAAGTCGGATGATAGGTTTCTGAGGGGGGACACAGTTGTAAGTGGGAATAGGCATGGCAAGGGTGTGAAGTACTATAGAGTCACCACATTCTCCACCAATTCTGCCCTTTCGGACGTCCCCTGGTTGATTAAACCTTGGAGGCAGGGGGGTGAAGACGATCCCCCATCGTTGATCGGGATGGGCAGATTGTGATTGTTGAAACTTGCTCAACAATTGTTGCATACAACAAAATGTGTCACATCAAACCAGGAATCTTGTTACAAATGATAATCAAGATTAAATTATGATATTTAATGAATCTAAACACACTTAACTAACCAAAAAAAGGCGCATTTTGACTAGCGTGGCTATTTTTTCATATCTCTAAGGTTTCTTTTTTATCTTTCTCTTATTTGTTTTGTTAATAAACCAAGTTTAACAATTATGTTAATCAATTTTATTCTACCTAATATAATCCAATCACTATTACATTGCGTGTTTGATTTATTCACTAACCTAAGCTAATTTTATTTGATCCAGTTTAATCATGTTTAAACAATGTGATTAAACTAACTAATCTACTCCTCCTAATTCAATGTGCCATTTAAACAAGCTACACATGTTAGTGAAAATTTTCTAAGGTACTTCTAATGCAATTTTTCATTTTTGAGTGGAATTTTGACTTGCTCACATGCATCCATATTTTTTATGGGGTACTTTCATTACTTTTCTTCTTCCTTCATATTTTTAGTTTTTGTTCTTTTCACACGCACACACACACATATATCACCTTTTATTTTATTTTCGTTTCTATTTTTTCTTTTCTTTTCTTTGGAAATAAATTTTTAGAAAGGAAGATTCTTTACAACATCTCATATACAAAATTAAATCTATAATCAAATCATCGTATGAAATATAGGACCCTAACAGTGGCTACAATGGGGATGGCACCCTCCTTGTAAGGTGTCAAGAACGTTGTAGATCAGTAGCCTCGATCCATTAGGAAAATTGTCTTTATTCAACAAATGAATCTGATCCACTTGGTGTCAATCACAAATATGGGTAACAAATCATCAAAATCTTAGGGCCTTCTCTTCAGGCTTCAATTTCTGATGTGAGAAAACCTCACTATTGCAGTACAAATAGTAAAATGATATGTACAATGATTCTAAATGAAACTGATTTAACTTTCAGGAAGGTAGTGTTTGAGAAGTCTTCCACTGATAGGTCCACCAGGCAATGCTTCTTCAGTCAAGTCCTTCAAGAAAAATGCAGTATTGCCTATGAAAGCTTCAATTTATATGGCCCTTTCCACAAATTGTTTAACTTACCATGCTTTCCTTTGTATTCATCTCTTGAGTTTCACTTTACACCAGGTCACCTAATTGGAAGTTATCTACCTTTTTATCCTATCATAGGTCCTTTTGATGTTGACTAGAACAAGTTGATTTTTGTTATACACCAGTTACCTGGATTGTTGCAATTATATGGTCTGGTGGATTCTTCTCTGTAAATAATCAGTTTCCACTTGTGATTATTGTAACAATTTTAACATAGGAACTCCCAGAGAAACACAAAGCACAACATCAACTTCATACACTAAGTGGAATGGAGAGATTCCAATAGACATTTTGGAGCTAATCTCATCAGCCCACGAGGCATTAACCAACATTTTATGCCATTATTTTTTATTCTCATGTAGTAGCTTTTTAATGATGTTGACTAAATTCTTGTTGGAGGACTCAGCTAGCCCATTTACTTGTGGGTAATAGGTAGTTGAGTGTCCTAATATTATGTGGTATTTGTTACAAAAATCAACTATTTTCTTTGACTTAAAAGGAACAACATTGTCAATTATAATATTATGGGGGCATCCAAAACTAGACAGAATGTTACCTTCTAAAACTTGGATAATGACAGTATATGTGTCTTGCCTGGTTTGGATAGCCTCAATCCACTTGGTAAAGTAATTAGTGGCTGTTAAGATCCATCTATGCTAGTCTGAGGAGATGGGATGAATTTCACCAATGAAATCCAAACCCCACTACTAGGAAGGAATTTCCACTTAAATGGGTTTCAATGGTAAAGTCAAAATCTTTCTCTTGCCTTAAAATATTTGAAACTGGTTGCAAGTGGTGACTTTTTGATGTACGTCTACAAACAAGGTAGGGCACTAAAAGATAGCCCATAGGATTTTGTTGGTTGTGGTTTTCCAATACAAATTTCCTCCACAATATCCTTGATGGAACTCTTTCATGACACTATCTACTTCATCTTTCAATAAAAAGTTTAGTAAAATAACTCTAGCATCTTTCCAATATACATTTTGATCTAAAATATAGAATTTCATAGATTTAAGTTTAAGTAACCTAGCTTTTGTTTTGGTTAAACCAGGAGGAGATTGTAAATTTTGTAGTACAAAGATAATGTTTACATACTATTGTGGCATCCATTGTCATTTAAATTACATTTTCATTTTTATCGCCAAAAAAAAAAAAAAAAATCAAATATTATGTTGTAACGAAAGTAAAAGAAAATGTGGAAGTCTGAAAGAAGTGATTTGTTTAATATTATTGATGGCCTTCGAACGTGAGAAACCTAGGAGAAGATCTGAGTCATCTGATCGATAGGCAACAAATCTAATGGTAATCGCATGCTAACAAGCATGGAGGATAACTACAAAATCAGATGTGAGAAATTATAAAACGTGTTAAAACCTCAGTTAATCAGGGCCGTCCGCTTGAAGGATTCAGATGAAAATGTAATTGCGTGGTTAACGAGGAAAAGGTTTAATCCAGAAAATGGAGGTGATGGTTTATGCAATGTGATTTAATCTGTTGAAGTCTAGATCAATCACAACCGCTCATCAATAAGGGACAAGATCTGGTAGATATCGCATCAAAAAGTGCTTGGGTTTTATGATAAATTTCAAACCCGAGAAGTCTATGAATTGTAGTTTTGTTTCCATTCAGTTCCGTGGGTAAGGTAAAGGTTTGTGCAAAAGGTTAACATGAAAATATTATGAACTCGAGTCTTAATCCCTTTGGTTCCATGGTAACTGAAGGTTTTCCATATTCCACGTAAATCAACCAATTCCGCCATTTTAGCGGAATAACTAAAATTAGAGGTAGGTGACTGAAACTCCAAAGGAAATATGAGAAGAATTTCCACTTGAATTAGTAGGTCCACACATGGAATTTTGTAAAGATACATCTTTGTAGCTTTGAAGTAGTTTAGTTGTTATCAGAACATCTACATGAATGGATGATAGAGCAGACCAAAGATACATCAGCAAGACCACATACTCAAGCCACAGATTCGAACAATGAACAAAAATCACTAATCATATTATAATTTTTGTTACTTATTATTATCTTTTTTTCTTAAGAAGAATGAGGTGTCTTTTACACTCCAATATAATGTTCTGTAATGACTTTTACTTTAGACAGTTAGGAGATAGTTAAGTAGTTTGACAGTTTTGGTGGTTACCAACTATCCCATGATGTATAAGAAAAGGAAAAATTATAGAAATAAGGTTTGAATTTTGAAGAGCCTGGAGGCTATTCTATTATATTCTTGATAAATTGATGATTAGTGAAAGAATCAAGAGTTTTCCACACATTGTTGGGTATGATTTTGTAATTTCTCTGTTATGTGTTATCATGTGTTTTCCTTTCTTTAAGTAGGTAATGAAGCTACAGGTATTTGTTTACTTATGTGAATGAAGTTAAAATTCCTTAAAAGAGCACTTCTGTACTTAAAGTTCCTACTTCTACATTTCCTCTAAGTTATAGGTAATAGTTTCTGTGAAAAAACAACATATTGTCTCTAACTTCTCAAAGCATTACAGATAATAGCTTCTATAAAAAAAAACATATTGTTTCTAACTTATCAAAGCATTCTTCACTCACCATTTATATCCATCAACCATATGGCATTCTGAGACTTTCATATCAGCTACATATTAAGGGTTAAAAGTCAGGCCCTTCATGTCCTTCACTTGAGGATACATCATACAAATAAGTGACATGAGTAATAAACATTAATGTCTTAAGCACAATTTCTACACAACCAAGAAATTAGTTTCTTAAGGGACAACATTAATTGGCATTGTTGTTGGGGAACGAAATCAAGAACACTTTTCCCTGGGTTTTTAATATTTTCCTCTAGTTGTTCAGTGATGAGGAAATATTTGGATGTATTGAACAGACTATTATAACTCTAGCTTCAAGGAGGCCTCATACGAGGTTAGATACCTCATAGAAAAACGTTCAAGCCCTTTTATACCCTGAGAAACTAATTTCCAAGAGGGTTGGAAGGCCAAAAACTCCATTTATACCAAGTCCTACACAGTCTGCACCTGGTAGCAGTTCAACATATCTTTCATCCAAACATTCACTTTTATTGACTAAGAGCTACCTTTTACATCCACTTCATTTCAAGAACCCAACTGTGAAGAACAGTCTTTAGAGTCTGTTTCTTTTTCAGTATTCAGAGATATATCTACTATAGTTGTTCAACTTGAACCTATAACTACATTGCCACCTTTTCATACTCCATTTACTCCTCAGTCAGGTTCTACATCTATTGGTACTCAAGGTTAGTAAGTTTCGGAACAAACATGGCAGCACCTCCATTCTTGTTGAATAGGTATGCACCTATTTATTTGCCACATTAGTTGAATCAAATTCCTCAAGAAAACTTAAAAATTCTTCCTCATTTCTCAGTGGAGGATGAACAAACAACATAGAAGCATATAGAAATGTTTTGTAATTTTGTAGAAAATCTCAATGTTGAACACCTAGATGTTGTTTTAAGACTTTTTGTACAATCCTTGGATGGAGAAGCAAGAAAGAGGTTTAAAGGGATACCTAATAACTCTATTCCTACATGGGAAGAGATGGAGCACCTGTTCACCCAGAGATGGGGAGAGAAATGAGACCATGCATATTCACTCATAAAGTTTAATGCTATTAAGAAGAAATCTGATGAAAGTGTTGTTGATTTTATCAAAAGGATTAATAAACATTACAACAGTCTTCCAATGGAGATCAAGCCCCCTCTTGTTGGTGCAACAATAACTTTTGCAGGGGCATTTGAATCAGATTTTGCGTTCACATTGAGGGAGAGAAGATCCACAACCCTTGATTAGATCCAAATTGATGCCTTAGAAATAGAAGCAAATTTAGTGGCTGCAGGTAAAGCACCAGAGACACACCCTACTCAAGAAAAGGGAAAGGCTAAAGTGGAATGCTCTCAAAGTAAAAAATTAGAGGATATGAATAATGTAACTAAAATTTTGTCTAATAAATTGATTAAATTGGAATTGGAGAGTAAGAATTCTCAGAGGCAAGTACAATAAAATAGAAACTTTAATCCTTAATATAGAAGACAACCTATGCAAATTTTGTAGAAGGAGAGAAAATACCAAGATTAGGTTCAAGCACCACTTTACTTAGAGGCAGATCCTGATGAAGTACCAGAGCATTCTAGGGACCATGATGATCATATTTCCACATTGTATCTTGTAGATGAAGATGAACTAAGTGTTGAGGGAGAAGAATATACTGAAACAGATGCCATTTATCATGAGAATGAAATTGATGAATATTAGCAACAGTTTATTGATTTTATGCAAACAAAATTACATAAGAAATATGACTTGAGATCAAGGAAAAGATCTAGAATTGAAGAAAATGAAGGTGAGCAGCAAGTTCCAACTCCCCTACAAAATGTGACTCAATAAGAACCATAGCCTGCAAAACAATTAAATAAAGGAAACCAACAGTAGAATACAAATAGCAAGACTCAAATACTTCAAGGTGAGTCTTCTCAAGATAAAAGTGACAAAATTCCTTTAGAAAAAATAGTTTCCATTGCACAAGAGATTTCAGTGATGAAGAAAAGTGAAGATGAAAATGAAAAGAATAACAAACAGTTTCATGTATTTAGTGTCACTAAAGAGTTAGAAAAAATCAGAATTCAAGTGCCCCTCATAGAGTTTGTTAAAACACCAGTTTATCAGAGAGAGATTGTTGAGTTTATCAAACTGTCTCAGAATGTGAATATAAATGACACTGTGAATCTGTAAGAGGATAAACCAGTAGTGATTTTTGGTCCACATGTGGAGGAAGTATATTCTTTAACACCTCCTTTCTACATTTCTTTATTGATTCATGATTTCCTCTTGCATAATTGTATGTTTGATTCAAGAGCTTCACATAACCTTATGCCACTATCAGTGATGAAACAACTAAACCTACAGGTTACTAAACCTTACAAAGACTTGTATTCATTTGATTCAAATAAATTCAAGTGTCTCAAGTTCATTAAAGATATGGTGGTGTCACTAGCCTAGAATCCAGCTAGAAGCTTCGTAATGGATGTAGTGGTAGCCGATATCCCTACTAGGTTTGGAACGTTGCTATCCAGGTCATGAGGGGCTAAATTGGGTGGTGTTTTGAAGCTATATTTTACTTATTCTATCATTACCAATTTTTGGTGGAGAAGAAAGGAGGTTGTACAGAGAAACAAGATTTGTTAAAACAATCACAAAGAACGAAGCAAGTAATTCACATGTATATAGCCAAGAAAAAGATGACTTTTCTTGCTTCATGTTGCATGACAATGTAGAATTGGCTGAAGATAACTAGAGGTAGCTCACTTCAACCTCTGTAAATACAAAGCTACAAACAGAAGGGGTGTGGAAGTGCTTCTTTGATGGAGCCTATTCTAAAGAAGGAACAGGTGTTGGTTTCCTTTTAAGTACACCTGGAGGTAATATGATCCCATTTTCTTTTAAATTGGAGTTCAAAGTAACTAATAATGTGGCAGAATATGAATCCTTGATCGTTGCCCTTCAAACAATAACACAAATGGGAGTCCAGTTAATTTCCATTTTTGGAGATTCAGAGCTAATTATAAAGAAAATAAAGAACCACTGTCAAATAAAAACCCTAGGCTCATGGAATATAGAAATAAGGTATGGGATTTAGTTGAGAATTTCTTTGAGGCTTTTAACACACAGTTCATTCGAAGAGATAAGAAAATATTAGCAAACTCCTTGGTTGTGGCTGCCAGTACTTTTAGGCCTCCTATAAATCCAAAGCTAAGGTATGAGGTTGAAATGAGGCATAGGCCTTCTGTTCTGGATAATATAAAACATTGGCAGGTTTTTGAGGATGATTAGCAAATTAAAGAATTCTTGACTATGATTGAAGATTTTCAGGGCACCGAGATTGGTCAAGATGGAGATGAAACAACAGAAGATGCAGAATTAAGTGACTTTTAAAATTCAATAGTTAATCAAAAAATTATTCAATTAAAAGATAATATTCTACTAAGGGGGCTTGTCCCTCTTGAAATACTTTTTAAATCTAATGATGTAGTTGTTAGTTCAGAGAAAATTCCACGGGATGAGCAAATTCAAGATCACAATATTGGAACCCAGAACGAGCCCAAGTTAGTCAAATTATTTAATGGAGTTCAACTTAATTATACGGAGAGTTATATTGAGCTTTTCAAGAAGTACACTGATGTTCTTGCTTGGTCCTATGAGGATCTCAAAACATATGATAGAAGCATTGTTCAGCACAAGATTCCCTTGAAAGAAGGGATTAAACCATTTAAGCAGAAACTCAAGCAGATCAATCCTTTACTTTTACGATCGATTGAGAAAGAAGAGCCCAATGCTCTGATAAGAAGGATGCATAAGGTAGTGGAGTTGAGTGAGAGTAGGGATATGGTAAGAGATAATTTGATTATGTATCAATCAAAGATGAAGCGTATTTTTGACAGAAATTCCAAAGAAATTGATTTTAAAGTTGGAGATAGGGTATTAAGGTGGGATACTAGAAGAGACGATAAGGGAAAACATCGGGCATTTGATCCTCTATGGTATGGCCCATTCATGATCATAGAAGTAAGGGAAAATAATACAATCTTCCTGGAGAATTGTGATGGTGAAACTTTACAGATGCATGTAAATGGGCAGTACCCCAAAAATTATTTCCAATTATGAAGCACACACAACTTGTCATTGTAGATACTAGAGTGAATTCATTGTACAAATTCCATAGAATTTAAATTGGCTAAGCAATATGTGACTCCATGCCCGAGGTGAAGGCACTGATCTACGGTTCTTAGTGCTTCTGTGGCAAAACCACTATCCCTAGGTGGAGCCAAATGTTGTAGCATCCATTGTCATTTAAATTTCATTTTCAATTTTATCGCAAAAAAAAAAAAAATAATGAAATATTATGCTCTAATGGAATTAAAAGAAAATGTGGAAGTCCGAAAGAAGTGATTCTTTTTATATTATTGATGGTTTTCAAACCTAATATACCCAGGAGAAGATATGAGCCATCCAATCGACATGCAACAGATCTAACGATAATATCGTACTAACAAGTGTGGAGCATAACTCCAAAATTGGATGTGAGAAATAATAATGTTGAGTTAAAACCTCAGTTAATCGAGGCCATCCGCTTGAAGGATTAAGATCTAACGGTAATTGCATGGTTAACGAGGACAAGGTTTAATCTATAAAATGGACACAATGGTTTATTGAATGTGATTTAATCCGTTGAAGTCCGAATGGATCATAGCCACTCATCAAGAAGGGACAATATCCGATGGATATCGCGTCAAAAATTGAATGGGTTTTACTATAAATTTTGGAACCGAGAAGTTTATGAACTACAGTTTTGTTTCCTTTCAGTTTTGTGGGGAAGGTAAAGGTTTGTGGAAAAGGTGAACGTAATAAGATTATGAACCAGAGTCTTAATGCCTTTGGTTCCATGATAACTGAAGGCTTTCCATATTCCACATAAATCAACCAATTATGTTGTTTTAGCAGAATAAATAAAATTAGAGGCAGATGACTGAAACTCCAAAGGAAATCTGAGAAGAACTTCCACCTGAATTAGTAGGTCCACGCACAGAATTTTGTAAAGATGCAGCTTTGTTTTGTTAAAGCAATTTAGCTGTCATCAAAACATCTACAGGAATGGATGATAGAGCAGACCAAAGATGCATCAGTAGGACCACATACTCAAGCCACAAATTTGAACAACGAACAATAGTCACTAATCATATTCCTACTTCTGTTACTTCTTGTTATCTTGTTTTTTTGAGAAGAACGAGGTGTATTTAGCCCTCCAATGTAATGTTCTATAAGGACTTTTACTTTAGACAGCTAGGAGATAGTTAAGCAGTTTGACAGTTTTGGTGGTTGCCAACTGTTCCATGATGTATAAGAAGAGGAAAAATTATAGAAAGAAGGTCTGAATTTTGAAGAGCCTAGAGGCTATGCTATTGTATTCTTGATAAATTGATGACTAATGAAAGAATCTGGAGTTTTCCACACATTGTTGGGTATGATTTCGTAATTTCTTTGTTATGTGTCATCATGTGTCTTCCTTTATTTAAGTATCGTAATGAAGCTACAGGTCCTTTTTTACTTATGTGAATGAAGTTAAAATTATTTTAAAAGAGCACTCTTGTACTTAAAGTTCCTACTTCTACTAATAGTTTCTGTGAAAAACAACATATTATCTCTAACTTCTCAAAGCGTTATAGATAATAGTTTCGGTGAAAAACAACATATTGTCTCTAACTTCTCAAAGAATTTTTCACTCAGCATTTATATCCAGCAACCATATGGCATTCCGAGACTTTCATATTAGCTAAATATTAAGGGTTAAAAGTCATGCGCTTCAGGTCCTTCACTTGAGGATACATCATACAAATAATTGACATGAATAATAAACATTAATGTCTTAAGCACAATTTCTACACAACCAAGAAATTGTTTTCTTAAGGTACAACACATACCATGGTGAAGTAGCAAAGGTCTCTGACTCGTGTGGAGTCGCTAGTTTTTCTTGTTCATCCAATACAGTAATATAATTGAGATCGAGTGCATGAAAATTGCGTTCAGCCATTAGTTTTTACAATCCATGACCTTTGATGATCTTGGTTGGTTTTATTTCAATGTCATACTCTAGGATTACAAAAATCCACTTCCCTCTTCTGCCATTTGGGTCAGACTGTATAAGAATGTGTGTTACCACAACACTTCAGACAAATTAAATGATATGAGAATATAGGATGCACACTCTGAAATCCATTAATGCCTTTACCAGAGAAAAGGCATGTTTCTCCATGATGTTGTACTTCAGAGATGCATCCTTTAGAGCTTTGTTGAAAGGATCTATGGCTTGTTCATGGCCTTCACTGTTTTTCTACAATAAAACAACTGCAATAGTATGCTTAGATGCAAAATAAAAAATAATGAAACCCTTTGTAAATTCAAGGCTTACCAAAATAGGAGCAGTAGTTAAAGCTAAATTTACTTCACTAAGGATTTCTTGCCTTCAATATTCCATTTTATTTCCATGTCTTTCTTTAAAATATTTGTAATGGATCTTATGAGTTCAACCAATTTAGGAATAAATCTTATGAGAAAATGTATCTTACCAATGAAGGATCGAACTTCTTTCTTGCTTTTGGGAGGTTCAATTTTCAGTATGGCTTGAACTATGTTAGGATGAATTCTAATACCTTCTTTAGAAATGATAGGACCTACAAGTTTTCCCTCCTCTAAACCAAGAAGTGTTTTCTTAGGGTTTAAGGAGATACCATATTTTATGAACTTTTCAAAAACTCTTCTTAAATGGAGCAAGTGTTCTTCATCTATCTCTGAAAACACAGTTATATCATCTAGGTAAATCACAATGAACTTGTCAATTTCGTTAGCAAAGGTTATTTCCATTTCTCTTTGGAAGGTGGCCCTAACATTCATAAGTCCAAAAGGAATTTTTACATACATAAAAGTGCCCCATTGTTCAGTAAATGATGTCTTGTGTTCATCATTAGGATGAACCAAAACCTGGTTGCGTCTTGAGAAACCATCTAGCCATGAGATTTTGTTGGAGCCAACTACCTTTTGCGTCATGGGATGAATTTTAAGAAGGGGATAGTTACCTTTCACAAAAACCTTGCTAATATTTATAAAATCTACATCAAGCCTAATTTCACCTATTTTCTTCCTAGTAGGTACTATATTTGAGACTAATTTCGAAAATCTAAGTGGTAGAATGATCTTTGGATCGAAAAGTTTCTTGACTTCCTTTTCTACCAAAGGCAATAAAACTGCATTTATTCTCCTCAATTTCTATTTAAAAGGCTTTTTCTCTTCCCTGATGGGAATGGTGTGCGGAATGATTCTTGTATCATAAGATTTTAATTCTTCATAGTTGCAGGAAAACACATCAGAGAATTCTTTAAAAAGATCAATATATTTTTTTTTCTTTAAGAGTAAGGATTTAGATAGTTTGACAATTTTGGGGTTCTATACAGTTCCTATGTTAGAATCCTCTACCTCAGCTCCTACTAGTTCTATTTTTGGCTTCTTTTCTACATCATCAAAGTAAAAAATCTCTTCCAATGGTACTAATCCTCTTCGTAACATATTTTCCTTTAATTGCAAAACGTTATGTTCTTCTTGATTATCATTAATTTCATTAACCACAATTTCTTTTTCATTTTCATCCATATCAATATTTACAGACTCAAATTCATCTTTCATTTGTAAAAAAAAATTCTTTTTTTTTTTTTTATCGAAAACCTACCAATATCTTACATTATCAAGAACAATTGTCCTATGTTTCACTTCCACCACATACCTCCTATTGGGATGAAAAGGCATCTTGCAAGTGCTAGCTGAAACAACCAAAGTATCAACTAAAATATTTTATCTTCTAGGGATAGTAGAAAAATCATATTCAGAAAAGAATTGCAAAAATCCAAAACTGCATTTCTAGAGGCTCTCATTCTAGGGTGTTTAGCATCATATTCACCCTTAATTTGATTGATTATTAGCTCATAATCCTCATGCACAGAAATTTGTTTTTCTTCTAATCTCTTTAAAATTTGCAGCCCTAATACTAGTGCTTCATATTCATCTATGTCATTAGTGCACTAAACATTAAGTTTGTAACCATGTCTAATTTCCATATTTGTGGATGAGTTTACAATGAAAACACTTTCCCTTGCTCCATCCTTACTCATAGCCCCATTGGAATTAATATTCCAAAGAGCCCCTCCCTCTACATATTTTTCTTTAGTATCCAATTTTATTTCCTTTGTATCACTGATTTTAGCTTCTAAGTGTGAAACTTCATTTTATACACATTCATTATTGTATAAGATAAATGAATCCATATTTGCATGTATTGAATACGGGGGATAATTGTTGGGTTTGTCTTGGCTACTAACCATGTACTTCATTAGTGTTTCCTTGTATAATATTCTTGGCTCACCAAACACTGGAATTATAGCATAAGTCATATCCATTTGTAGAGTTCCTTGTAATTTTTCTCCCGGGGATCTAGAGAGCAACATTCCATACTTAGGAGGTATGTATGCTACTACAATGTCCATTTCCAAGATTTTTGTTGGTATTTAAACTACAATTGCACATAAATATTTGATTAATCCTAAGCATCTCACTTTACTTGAATCAAATGAATATAAATCTTTATAAGGCCTAGTTATGTCGAAGCCTAGTTTCTCCATAATAGCTTTAGGCATTAGATTATGTGAGGCTCCAGAATCAAGCATAACATTTTGTATAATTTTATCATGAATGTTCAAGCTTATATAGAAAGGGGATACACTTCCATACTAAGATTTTCCTTCGACATCAGGCCGAAACAATAACTAAGTTCAGTCATCAGCCAAATTGAGTATGTGAGTCCCTTGACCCATCTTCAAGGCTTTTATGACTTGTGATCTATATGCATTTTTATTTATTAATTCAGTGAGAGGAATATAATTTTTTATTTTAGGCAGTTCATTTTCAATGCTAGAAGATGTAGAAGGTTTTCCTATTTATTTAGTAGATGCATCTTGTTTCTTAATGTTTCCTTCTGAAAATCATCTTTATGCTGACTAGTATAAGGGGTATCATTTTGGGTTCTTTTGGGAGGAGTGTCAGGATTCTTTTTACTGCTCAAGTTATATTGTCTATGCACTTCCATAACTGCGTTCTCATATCCATGTTTGTAGGTTTCAGAGTCTAATGGAATGGTTCCTGGTTGTGAGTGTAGGAAAATATATTTCTCTTCCTTAGTCAGGAAAATTTTGTCAACATTGGCTTCCTCAAACAAATTTATTTGATTTTCCTCAGGGTCTTCAAGTTTTTGGGTTCCTCATCTGCATAGTTTTCTTGAAATGGAGGCCTAATCTAATGTTGATCATTTTGGCCTATCTTCTCTTTTTGTTTAATCTAAGGATGATTTTTCCTGAAATTTGGATTTCTAATTTGGAAACCACCTTGCTTTTCCCTTGGAGGGGTTCTAGAAGTTATAGAAATTCTGTCCATCATTTTCTCCATTGTTCTTACTAAAGGGTCCAACTTAACATCAAAGGAAGAAGAAGAATGTTCCTGTTTTATAGTAACTCTCCTTTCAACTTTCATTCTAGCTCTCTTTGCTAATAGATTGGCTTCAACACTAACTACATTTGTCTACATTTCCTCAATGATTGTAGGGTTTCTTTCTCTTAATTCGTAGGAAATATCATTATAAAAACCATATGGGAATTTAATCAGGGCTAGCCCCGGAGGAGGTTGTATTGCTGTAGGGATAGAGTTATAGACATTGTTGGATCTGGTATAGTCTTCGGCTGATTCACCTGGAGCTCTTTTGATACTTTAATACTTTGCTAAAATTTATAGAGGGTTGTTCTTCACTTCCCATCTTCTGAGGAAGGTGTCATTAAATTGAGGAAGGTCTGGGATAGAGTTGGATGGTAACCCTTTAAACCATTTTTTAACCTCACCAGTGAGACTTTGAGCAAACAATCTCATTTTCACATCAACATCATCTATTACTTGGAGGTATAATTAGCCTTTCATTTTATCAATATGTTATTAAGAAGTTATGGGCCTAGTGCTATCAAATTAAGGAATCCTACTATTGTAATCTTGAGGCATTGCATTGAGTTTTGGAGGTAGGACCAAGGGGGCATATCGAGCTACGATGATTGGAGTTTAAGATGTAGATGGAACTACAGTAGGTTTAGGTATGGAAGGTATGAAAGGGGGTATAATTACACTTTTTTGTGTTGAAGTAGAAGTGGTAGTTGTTGAAGATGAAATGGGTGTAGTGAAAAAGGGGTTGATTATTAGAGGTGTAGTAGGAATAGAAAGAATTTCTACAGTAATAGAAACAATAGGAAACTCTAGATGGGGAGAAATAGAAGGAATATGTAAAGTAGTATGAACAACTATAATTTCAAATTGAATAGAAAAAATAAGTGGAATTAATGGTGGGGTTGGGGATGAAGTAGTAGAAGAAGAATGTGAGGATTTAGGTGATTCAAGAGATTTCTGTATAGCTTGCGCTAGCTCAGACACAAACACTTCAAGTTTGTTAAATTTATTGATGATATCATCCTCAAAGTTTCATTCCACAGTTTTATGCTTTGAAATGTAGGGTTTTAAGATGTTTTCATAAAAAATAGTTTCAGCTATAAAACTATCATATTTAGTTCAGAAGAGATTTTGTTCAAATGGTAAATCAAATTCTATGTCTTCTACTATTTCAAAGCTTCCATGCAGATAATTAACCCTACAGAGAGGATTATTACTTGCCTGACTCTTAGATAAAATTTTCTTTATAAGAATTTTTTCTAGATTAATACAATTTCGATGGATTTGGATCTGGATTAGCTCTAGTGTAAACCCTTTTAGTATCTAGATCTACTTTTATGTATTTACAGTTAAGATATGTACATTTTTTGAAGTGGAATACAACCTTAAATGAAAATCTATTTCTAAGCCACAAAACCTAGAAATAGCTTTAAGTATTGAAACAAAAATTTACTAGGAAAAAATTTAATACAATTTAGATTTGTTCGAAGTACCGAGTATGGTCTCCAGGATGCTAGCACTCCATAGTTTCTTAAGGTTGTGAAAGAACCCCAAAGGTAACCAAAAAGCCACTTTTATGTTTAGAAGCTAGCCCTTCTAAACTCAGAGAGGGATCTCTCTGTTAAATTTAGCTTTATTGTGGTGGGATTTTAGGCTAGATGTACGATTCAGAGTTTGGCTTTTTGAATTGTTTCATTCTGGCTATAATCAGAATCCATTGGGAAATGGAGTCAATTAGATTTAACTAGATAAATTACAAATTTAACAGACAAGTTTAACAGGGTACGGTGGGCCGATTGTCAGAGCTCAGGATCTTTGTGAAGTGAGATAGAGGAAAAGATTAAGGATCAAGTAAACATAGGGAATTTAAGATTTTTTTATTTTTATTTTGTTACAGAGGAATCAACAACTGGAGCAGCCTCGCAACTCGCATAACACGGGGTCGATTCTGACCATTACCACTATAACCCCTGAGAAATTGTGCCTGCCCCTCTCCACAGCTTCCGGGTTAGTCTGAGGGATTTGAACTCGTGACCTTCAGTACGGAGCCCGCCTTTCTAACGAACTTCATCTCAATGTGAATACCAACTTACCTACCCCCGTGGGGCTTAGGAATTTTATATTTAACATCAGGTGGAAAACATCAATTATTGTTCATAAGCCAGAATTGAGTGCAATTAAACAAATTTAATTTCTTATTTTTCTTTGAACAAATCAAATAAGGAAAACATATGTCATGATAGAGAAAAAACACATTAACTTGAGAGAAAACTTCACCAATTATTCTGGCACACAAATCCTGAAACAACTTTCTTTGTTACCAAGAATTGATCACTTAAGCATAGTGAATAACTTTACATCAAATGGTCCTTTTTTCATAAAAGTATCAACATCAATACTTCGAATTCTAAAGTATTTATACAAATTCTATATAAATATCTTGACATAAAAGATCAAATTTTTTTACAAAATATCTCAAATATTTTTTACAAAAATAGAACACAATTATAGGAGATATGAAACTGCTATGGATGTTGGCACTATCATCAAGGGTTGTTGTTGATGACTTGGCCTGAAGAAGTGTTTTCTTCTTATCTTGTTATTGGAGGCGAAACTGTTTTACTCCATAAGATAACATAATTTATCCCAACTCTCTTCACTTGGTATGGAAAAATTTATTAACTTCTTATAGTTCTCATCTACTTTAGTATACTTTTGAAAAGTAAGCTTGGTGAGAAGCAGGTTCTTGATATCGTACTTGATGAATAGGTCGAACTCTATAGCCTCCAGAAAAGCCTTCCCTGTGATTCTTCCTTTAATGCTTGCAAACTTTGATTTATCTTGCGAAATAGTGCATAGCTTATGGTAGTAGTCCTTTAAAATGATCATTTGGTCTCCATTTCCTATCATTCGAGGCAATCCTTTTAGATTAAGTGCACTAAACTTTCTAAGAAATTTCTAGACACTAGACTCCATCTTGTGACATTTTTTTCTAATTGTAGCATCAGGTTCCTCTTAGTTAGGACCCTTTTTAGCTCTAAAAGTGTTTATGTTCTATCTTCAACTTCTAATTCTTCTAACTCGTCCTTGGTTTTTTAATTTAAGATCATTATCAGTGTTGTAGCTTCTTCATGCTTCTGTCCCAAATCTGCCTTTATCTCTACAACTGCTTCTTTTGATTTCATAATCAACTCTTGTTGTTCAAAAATAATTTGAATTGAGGTCCATATTTCATTGATGGCCTCATTAATATCTATCCATATGGCCTCCTTTGCCTATGTTAAAGTCTAGGAAATTGCTAACTCGCTTTCTAACTATTCAATATTTAGAGTGAGCCTGTGAGTTTTCTCCAACTTTGCTACATAAGAATGGTGTATCTTTAGTTTCTGATACTGTAGAGTTTCGAGCCAAGCCTTTAAATTTTCAATTTCCTTCCCTTGAATGGACAGGTCTTCCATGGCTTTAACTAAGTCATTTGGAGAATATATACTATGTGTTGGTGTTGTGGTCGATGTAGATGCTCCTACTGTTGTTGATACTGAAATAGGGACTGTTGTTAGAGGCACTATAGCTAGCTATGATGACTGCTTCTTTTCCTTGAGTAGTTTTTCCATCCCCAATTCCATATCCTTAATCTCACTGCTTTGTAAAATTATTATCTTGAACATGTTCTCTTTTTATTTCTCAAGCTCCCCAACTTCCTTAGCTTGGGTATCCTTAGTGGACAGAAGTTGACTTTGTTTCCTCAATGCTGTTATGTCTACATTTTTCCTCCTCACAATTTCTTCTTATGCTTTTATGTATTTTGGGTAATACTCTAGTTTAATTACCAGGTCCTCCATTGATTTGATCCTGGTGTCCTTAGCCAAAGATGAAATATTTAGAAGCTTTGATTGTGACTGCATGTTGTTGAGTGAGGCATGCAACTTTGAAGTTGTCATGGCAGTGTTGGTCATGGTAGAGTACAACATTTGTCTGGTTTTTTTACGCAGGTGTGTTTGGTCAATGGGGTGAATCTTCTTAGCATCAAAGGAGAAAATCGAATTCTTGTAATCAACTGGTGTATTTGTAAATGGAACATGTGCTTGAAGGAATGAAATTTTCATTTTCCACTTTTCAGTATCAAAGGATGAAAGAAGATTGTTCTATGAAGAGGTTGTTTGCTTATAAAATTGGGTGTATGTGGAAGGCTTGAGCTTCTCATTCTTCTTCTTAATTTCTCTATGTTTTGCAAATATATTTTGTTCATCCTAGTTCTAAGCCAATTCTCATTTGTGATTTGTATTTAGGGGATCTTCAGAAGCTCAGGAGATGGAGATCCTGTGAAAATATCTTCACCTTTTATAAAAGTATGATGGCCTGTCAGGACTATGCTATCCTCCCCCTCATCCTCCTACTGAAAAAATCATTGAGAACTATTCTTGTACTTCATTTTATATAACATAAATTATTTGACTCCAATTTGTGTAACAGAAGGGGAAACCTCCTCCCTCAGTCTCTTGTATTTTTTCTCTTGAGGTACTAGATTCTCTGAGGTTTTTGTAGATATGACTTGTTTTGCTACCTCATGTACTATGTTCTCCTCGCATTAACTTTCATTCATGAACTTCTCTATCTTTGGTCTTAGTGTGTGAGTGTAGGGATTGGTTTTTTGTTCCACTCTCAGCTTGGAGATGAGTTCAACAAGGTCATATGACCAAGAAAAGGTCAATTTGAATTTAATTTGTTTAATGAGTGAATCTGCCTCTTTACCCGCTGCCCCGGTGTTACAAATAAACAGTTTGACTTGTGCCTTGATATACCTAATATATTCCAAGGAGAATATTCTCATGGCAACAAACTTAGGAAGCGTGTAGGGTGGAAAATCACCCCCATAAACTATGATCTCTTTATAATTTTGGTATAAATACCAATCCCATATTTTACTCTTCTCACTGAGATGCAAAATTTTTTGTATTTCTGGTCCTAACCTAGGTTGTACATCACTATTTAGTAAGTTGACAACTGTATGTAGGTATTGATCAACATAATTAGAGAAGGTGTACTCGATGGAATTTTTCCTCACCATGGAGGTCCAAAGGATTACAGACTGTGGATTACTCTGATAATCTAATTTGTGCAAAGGGAATGAAAACCTATATGATTGATGGTAAAGAAATAAATATACCAACAGTGAAGAATACTTAAAAGTCCCCTCAGTAGAGAACTTGAGGAGTTGATCATGAATTGACTCTGCAATGAACTCATTATAATTGAAAATAGGGGGTTTCTCAAAAGTTGTAAATACTGATAAGAAACCAACAATGGCCTCATCAACCAACTGATCAGATTGATAGCCAAGTATACATGAAATAATTGTAATTACCTATTTAGTCATCTCAGGGAAGATAGAAGATGAATACGGTGGTTTTTCTTAGGTAATTGGGCATCCTTTAGGAGAAAAATCTCAAAAATCTTGGATCTATGTGGGAAGGTCAGGTTTTTGTAGAATTCCATGAGGGAATCTACTGAAAATGGCTTTAGGTAGTCATAATTTGGTAATTTTAGCATCTGAGAGATGGTTTCTGCAGTGATGGTGAAAAGGATGTCACCATTATGGGCCACAATTACGCTTTGGCTGGGGATGTAGAAAAATTGGCACCAGGACACAAATCCTAGGAAGTGATAACTCTGTGGGAATATGAGTTGGGGTAGGGAAGATTCCCGCAAGCCCAATTCATCATTGAGGTCAAGAAACATTTTCTTCAACCAACTGTGAAGCTCATACAGGTCAAAATTGCAATTGTTTTCAACAATCTTATATTGTTGGTCCACTAGTGGTGGCTGATCTATGTCTATGGTAGGGGACAACATAGAGTTATCATTAGAGGTTTTAGATTTTCTTTTAGGTGCCATTATCAAAGGGAAAAGAAAAGGGAGTTCAAAATTACACAAGAAAGAAAAGGTGAAGACTATTGTTTGGGCACAAAAAGGCACTTGGTTGTAGCCGCTGGCTATGTTGTTTATTCATGGTGATGACATGGGTCACTAACTAAATGCTGAAGCAGATTTTGACTGGTTGACTATGAGCTAGAGCATTTAATTTATGTTGTCATGAAACGGTGAAAAGAGGCAATGGAATTAGTTTTGGGTGTATTTATATAGAAAAAATGAACTTACCGTTGATATTTATCCATTTAAATAGAGTGCGTCCATTGTCGCGGGAAACAGGAAAGCATTTTACTAAGTAGCATTTTTCTAATGTGGTGGTCGGTGTGCTAGAAGGAATCATCATATTGGGGGAGAATTAATGTCAGGAGGTCATTCTAGCGGAAGGGATGTGGGGTTTGCCAATGTGACATCATGAACAGGTAACCAAGTCCACTGATGGGATATGGCAGAAGGATGGCAGATCAGGTGGATGGATAGAAGGGGCCACAGAGGTAAGGTGGAAGACATGCAATGGAGGGGAAAGGATGATGTACAAGTGAATGTTGTGGATGAGGGAGTCCACATGGCGGAAGGTTTGTGGTGCAAGAGAAATAAAGGTCAATGGTCGTGCGAGGGGGAAAGTGGGACGACAGGTTTCAGAAGGGTGACGAAGAGGCAAGAGGGAATAGGTGGGGGGTGGAGGGTGTGAAGTACTCTATAGCTGCCATGTTTTCAACCAATTCTGCCCTTTCAGACCCCCCCATCAATTAAACCATGGAGTGGCTTGGGGGGGTGAAGACAATCCCCTGTCATTGATCTGGGTGGGGTAGATTGTGGTCGTTGAAACTTGCTCAACAATTATTGCATCAGACAAAACATGTCGCATAACACCAATAATCTTATTACAAATTATAATCAAGATTAAAGTATATGATTTAATTAATATAAACATACTTAATTAACCCCAAAAAGGTGCATTTTTACTAGCACGCCTATTTTTTCATTTCTCTAAGTTTTTTTTTTTTTTAATATTTTACTTATTTGTTTTGTCAATCAACCAAGTTTAAACAATTTGGTTAATCAATTTGATTCTACCTAATATAATTCAGCCATAATTACAATGTTGGTTGATTTATTCACTAACCTAAACTAATTTTATTTAATGCAGTCTAATCATGTTTAAAGAGTGTGATTGAACTAACTAATCTACTTCTCCTAGTTCAATGTGGCATTTAGAAAAGCTCCACACTTTATTGGAAAATTTCTAAGGTACTTCTGATGCAATTTTTCATTTTTGAGTGGCACTTTGACTTGCTCACTTGCATCCATGTTTTTTATGGGGTATTTTCATTCTTTTTCTTCTTTTTTCATATTTTGATTTTTTTTTCTTTTCATATACACACACAAAATATATATATATATAATATATAATATAATAGATAATAATAATATATATAATATATATACACATTTTCTTTTCTTTTTCTTTGGAAATAATTTTTTAGAATGGAAGATTATTTATAACATCTCATATACAAAATTATAGCTACAATTAAGTCATCCTATGAAATATAGGACCCTAACAACATACACATAGAGTCATCATAAGGTTTCGAGGAGACATGTTTGTTCGACCTAGGCATATGGAATGTGTGTATTCCAAACGAATTATTTTGATGTATGCCCAAGGAATTTTATGTAATGTGTGGTTTGCATGCCCAACGAATTTTATGGAATGAGTGGTTTGTATGCCCAATGAATTTTATGTAATGTGTGGTTTGTATTCCCAAAGAATGTATAGTAATATTATATGGTTATAATGTTTTTTATTACATACATCACTTGTAACTTTTAATGCATTTTTATTTTATTTGTTAATGCTTTTTTTGTTGTATGGAAATGCATTAAATATTTTTGAGGTGTTTATAGTATGCGTATAGGATTAGGATTAGGGTTTAGAAAGTTAATCAGTTTTTTAATAAATTTATTCAGGATTAGGGTAACAACAATATTAGGGTTATATTTACAGTTTCCATTAGGGTTTGAATTAGGGTTTCCACGAGGAACAATTTTAGGGTTAGAGTTAGGGTTTCCATGAAGAAAATGTTAGGGTTAGAGTTAGGGTTTCGTCATCTACAATAATAAAGTCATTTTAATGACATCAATGAAAACTTTGTTCAACATTAATGTTACCAAATCTCTTCGGAGAGGTTACTATTATGTGATTATGAGATATATAAGGAATTTTGTATTAGTCAAAATCCCTAGTAAACAATATTTTCCTTTGAGAGAAGTTATAACTTATAAGGATGAATGACAAATATGAAATGATAAATCAGCTAATATATTTTAATACTAAGTTATATTAGTTTCTCTCCATAATTACTTAAATGGCCAATGAAATAAGTGCATTATTTTGTTGCATTTTTTAACAAATCATGGTATATTCTAGTCATAGCTATTTGAAATAATGTAAGCACATTAAATTTTGTCAGTGTTGTTGCACATTTTCCATTAGAATAAATTAATATCTAAAGAATGGATAATTTATTTTTAAGAGGTTATCTAAAATATAACATTAAAAATAAGCCCTGCAATGGGAAAGCTAAATCTAGATCTAGACCTAAATCTCCAAGATAACCTTTATGTAAAAGCTAGAAATGTGGTAAAATTGGGCCTTATGAGAAGGATCATAGATGTATATAAATTAGTAAAGGTAATGGATCTGACAATTTTCCTTCCATAGAAAGGAAGACCTACCCAGAGGAATGGGGTATGTGTACTTGGCTTCTACATGTAGTCATACAAATTAAGATATATAGATGATTGGCTTGGGTGCCTTTTTTTTTGTAAGTCAATATTTTATTCATGGTTCCAAAAAGAGGTACATTAGAAGGAAAATGCAGGTAGTTGCTCCCCAACTATGTTTCCTAACTACCACTGAAAGAAGATGGTAGTGAAACAAAAAAACAAAAAGAGACATTGTCCACAACTTAAGATGCCATAGGCACTAGTAAACAGACATAACATATTAAACACTTGTGTTCATGCTAGTCTTCAGAAGTAATGGATGATTGGTTGTCTAGGGCTATTCTAAGAAGCAGCAGAGGATGAAAGGAGCATTGGAAATGCCCCTTGAAATGGACCATCCAGGCCTTCTGCTTCTCACCCTTCTTCGATAACAAATTTTTGCCTCGCTAGACCACCACTACACACTCCCGAACATGGCACTTGAAGTAATGCATTCTTTCCAAAGATGTTATCAGTTCAATATGCTCCTCCTGTTAAACCTGCTTTTAAGTCTCAAGATGCTCTATAATTAACTAAAACACATCCCAACATCGCTCAACACAACAAAATTGTCATTGACCACAACCACCATGATGTGCCGGCACACGGCACCTAGCAACAGCATGACGAGCCGAGCCACCTCATTGCTGGACAGGCGAAGCGTGGCCACCCCAATCCAATACTGAGCTGTGACTCCTACCACCCTGAGCAGCAGGCCCTGTGGACCTAGAGCGCCTAGATCAGCCACCTCCTCTTCCCCCTTGATCTCACGCGACTCGACCGACCATCACTCTGACCACCCTTAACCAAGTCGTTGCTGCCACTGACCATCTTGATTCTAGACCTAGACATGTCCATGCTAGAACTACTCAAATTGAGCTGCACCTACGGAGAGGAACACCTCAAGCGAGGAACAAGGGGCATGGTCGGCTTCCTAAAACCACAGGAATGAGCAAAGGATCTCCCACCTGATACTGCCCAAAATTCCTACATAGTAGGAGACACCGCCGGCCCCAGCAGAACCTCCACACCGCACGACACCAAGAGCATGTGGTACATAAAACCACTAGCCACAATGAGCGAGAGTTATGCAACTCCACTGAAGCAGCCACCCATGAGCCCTACTAACCAGATCCCAAGAATCTTGCTCAAATGGCTCCACCCAGCAACACATAATTCTAGAAATGTACTGTATAGGACTACTAGTACTCGCTCGTTCCAGAAAAAATAGTTCCCATCTAGCCCAGACTGAAACCATGCGAGATGAAACAAAAAAGTAGAAAACCACTCCAATCAGACAACCATACCTTTCTTTCCTCGCACACTCACAATGACGAAGCCCAATTTGGTAATTAGGAATGATGCAGACTTGAAAGAAGGGGAGGAAACACTGATGGTAATGTCACCCCCTCACATGGAAACAAGAACCTCTTCAACTCCCACTTCTTCCCACAATTACCACACCACAGACACCTATATTGGCGCATTTGAAAAATATCCAGTGAACAACCCTGCCACCCTCCATAATGTTCAGACACTCACCATCATGATTGATACCCAAGGAGACATGAAACCTCACATGATGGAATTTACTCTCTCCCATAATTAAGGTGTTATGGGAGGGTAGGGAGGCCAACCCACCTATGTGAGTACATGTCCCTAACATGAACACCCAAGCAGTCCCTTGGGAATGCCATCCTCTCTGCTTCTCACCCCCATCTGGGAGGCCTATTTTAAGGCCACAATCC
>APFE030037054.1:24831-63115 GCA_000404065.3 Pinus taeda | reverse complement strand
TGTAGTGTCCACATTGCTTCTCAACAAGAGCTTTGTTTTAACGGAAGCACTCAAACACTTCACTTTTCTGTTTTAGGAGATACACCCATGTGTTCCTTGTGTATTCATCTATGAAGGTTAGTAAATAATGGTTGCCACCAATTGATGGCGTTTCCGTTGGTCCACATAAATATGAATGAACATTCTTCAAAGGTGCCTTTGCCCTTACTGACTTTCCTGCTGGAAATGTCTCTCTATGTTTCTTCCCCAAGATACATGCTTCACATAGGCTATCTGGTTTTTCTATAAGCGACAACCCCTTCACCATGTCTTTTCTATGTAGCAAATTCAAACCTCCAAAGTTGAGATGACCAAATCTCAAATCCCATAACCAATTTTCATCCTTAACTTCTGCTTCAAAGTTTACTTGTATGACAGTTGCACCTTTTCCTCCATCCTCTTCTGAGTTCATTGATAGTTGTGCTTGTGCATCTTCTTCCTTCAAGTCTGATCTTATCTTTAGGGAAAAATTATATTTTTTATCATCTGAACCTTTGCAATTAACTGTCTACTTGGAGGCCTATCCAAAATTGTGCACTCATCATATTTGAAAAAGACATTGTAGCCATTTTGCATGAGTTCTCCAATGCTTATGCGGTTTTCTTCAAACAGGGGACAAAGTAAACATCTGAGATGTACTTCTTATCCCCCTTCTTTGTTAGGATATTAACTCTTCCTTTTCTCATAACAAAGACTTTTCTATCAGTACCTAGAGTCACTTCAGATTTCACACTTCAATCTAAATTGGAAAGCATTTCTATGTCCCCTAACATGTGGTTTCTACAACCTCAATCTAGATACCATACATCACTTTGTTTTTCTTGTGCTACATTACAAGATAAAAACATGCTATTATGGTTTTGATTTTATTTTGTGGAATTTACACTTGGTTTATAAATAATGTCATATTGCTTCTTTCTACATTCATTTTCATAATGACCATAATTCTTACAGTAATGACATTGGGCTTGAGATTTATCATACCTCTGACTTTTTGATTGATTTAGGCTTGGGCCTCAACATGGATTTTGATTGCTGCCCCTTCCATTTGAGTTTGAAGGGTTGCTTCTTCCACCTCTGTGTGGATTTCATCCTCTTATTGTAGCACCTTGATCAAATGAAACTTGTGTCTCAAAGGCATGCTCCAATGAGGAGCTTGTTGCTCTAATCAGTCTATGTTCATGGAAAATTAGTGTTGCATTAAGCTCATCCACTAATAATTGTTGCCTTATTTGGGCTTGACCTAGGTTTAGGAGAATTATTTAGTCAAACAAATCCTGCAGCTACCGGCCCTTTCGGCAACAACCTGTGAAGCACGGATTGAGGTCTCACCCAAGGTAGCACGGGAGGGTGTTGGAACCAGGTTTCTGCGCAATGGGGATGTCTTGGATGTGAATTGAGGCTCACGCATTGTTTTGCAGCCTCGCACTGTGCCAAATCCGCATAGATTGGAATACCCTTGTCGCACTTATTACAAATTGAATCACTTATTATTAGTTTGATCTAGTTAAAGTGGTATTTAAGCAAACATTTATTACTTTTGGTTACGTCGAGCATCAAGATTAACCCAATTCACATGTATTCAACCAGAGCAAATGCAGAGATCATAACAGTTCAATTATCATAAAAGAGTAAAGTCGCAATTAACATAAGATTCAGAAGAAACTTATATTTATTACCAATCCCTAACAATACATCCAAATCCACCCTGTGCACTCAGCTGTAGGGGTCTGTGCACGCAGTTGTGGACTTTCCAGGCCTCTGTGCATACAGCTACAGAGCCTCTATCTTCTATCCTACTCCCTCGACTCAAACTTGCAAAAGATTTCAGACTATTTCCTTTAAGAAGCCATTACATTCCATATTTCCAAAGAACTCCCTTTCCCTCATAGAGCCACGCTCTATTTATACTTTCCCTTGGCCCGTGATCCCTCTGCGGGCTAGCTCCATTACTATTTCTTTACATTATTTTTGGGTAGGCTACCCTTTGATTCAAATTACTATAGTTCGCGCTTTCCGTGGAGTCTTTTACCCTAATATTTCCCAAAATTTTTGGCTTTGCACCCCATACTCATTCCGCTGGGCTTGCACTTCCTAACAGTCCCCTAACACAATCATCGTGACTCATCCCGAGTCACTGAGCTAGTGCATCCATTTTTGTGCGAAGGTCATTTAACAATTTCTGTACCATGCATGTCTCTTCAACAAATTCTTCAGCAGTCCGTTGTACTAGTGCCACTCGGGTCACTGATGTATCTGTGTCTAATGGGTTCACTTGCTCAGAATCACAGACTGCCCACATTTGTGCTATCTTGCCCTCCATCATTGTAGAAATGGTAGACGCTTCATCGATGCATGGCTGAATGCAGTCTTTAAGCTCTGCCTCCTTTTGCCATGCAATGTCCATTTGGGTCTTGAGAGCCTGAGCTTCCCTCACCTTAGCTAGTTGTTGTGTGATAGTGACCATTTGTGTATCTCTGCAAGCTGTATCATATGCCTGTTGCAACGTAAGTACCTTAGCCTCGACACACTGAATGGTGGATCCTCTTGGAGTGATGTAAGTAGGCCAATAGACTCATCCAAAAGTCTTGAATATTCGTGGACCGCGCTTCGCATGGTTTCCATGCCTTCTTGAATTTCGGCATGACGGTGTCCACCATCAAGCCAGGGTTGTTGTGCCTGGAGTTGAAGCTCTGCAATCTGTAGGGCCAACTCCCCTAGTGCTCTTGCGGCCTCTTCTTGGACCATGCAGACTTCTACAGCCATGTGTTTAACCTTGGTTAGAGTTCGAAGATCCTCAGGGATAGCTACCCTCAGAACTATGTGGCATGTTTCTATGATGGTTTGTTCAACATTCCTGTAATGCTCGTCCCAGACAGCGTACTGAAGATTGACCTGTTCAATCTCAACTTTTTGCTCCCATAAAGTGTGGAGGGTGCAACCTTCCCTAGCACAAAGTTCACTAGTGAGTCCATCCTGTAGTTGAAAAGGTATGCTACTAGGTAGGGTGGCAAGATCTAGCTCCCAACTACCCTCAAGGCCAGGTGTTGTAATAGCAGCGACTGGCAATGTTACAGTGTTCGGTGCGGGCGCACCCATCAGTGACTCAGTCATACCTATGTTGTTGGCGAGGTGAATGATGTAACCCAACTCATGGTCCCACAACCCTGTGCAACTTGGGTTACATTTTGTGGTCGCCGGATTCACAAATGGTGGCTCTTCTCCGATGATGACGTGCCAAAATGGTGATGTGTCTTGGTTGGAAAGTGTGTGCAATTACTGCTGCATTCAACTCCCTTCAATGCACCTCGGGCTTGGCTACTTTGCGCATTCTAAGGTAAAAGATCTTGGTCCTGTAGTCATTCGAGAGGGTTCGGTTCTTGGGAGGATTTGTCTGCGGTCTTTGTCTTTAACTGTAAATTTCCTGCAACAAGCTATGGTTTGTTCGGCTTCAACGGCGTAACTTCTTCTCGTTTTTGCTAGCTCATCTACTGGTTAATGTTCACGGTAAGTTTTTGGGTTCCATTCTTTGGGCATTAACTTGTGGTTGTTAAGACATTCAGGTTCGTTATCCAGTTCTGTGCTCTCCTCTGTCTTGTGACCTCCATTGTCACGTGTTGTTACTTCTTCTCCGTTTTGGTTACTCTGCTATGATTTTGGGATGTCTATAATGACTGTTTGGTGTTTGGTTATGTCGTTGTTCTTCGCTCTTGGTTATCCAGTATCAGCTCTCCAGATGTCAGCACCTCCAACAGGTATACACTTCCTCCTTGTTTCAATCTGTATTCCCTTTTTGAGATTCGTATTAACTGGCATTTCTCCTCTGGTCTCTGTTTCAGTCATTCGGTTGGGCTTAGTTTCTCGGCTTCCCGGTCCACTTGCACAGGTAACTAATACTCAAATCTTCTTTTGGTTCACATTCGCTTCGATGAATTAATGATAATGTTCAGGTAGTAATGTGTCTCTGTTGATTTTGCAGGTTGTGCTTCGGCCTGGGCTGGTGGGTCCTCCGGTCTTCTTTTAATGCTCAAAGGATGGCGTATGCTCCGGTAGGCTCTGGTCATCTGATGATTGTTGACACACGCTGCTCCTGTAACTTGCTGTAGTGTTGTCTCATCGATTGTTGTTGTCATGGATTGTTATTGCTCTCTGTGAGTCTAGGGTCTCGGTCGCCTGTTCTGTCAATCAATGGTCGTTTGGAACCTTGGGGTTTCCACCTCCAAACCCTATGCCAGGGTTCATCCAATTCTTGGACGCGGCACTTAGATTTGTAACAACAGTTCTATATTTATATATTGTAATTAATTATGAATTGATTTGAATGTCAACTGGTTGGACTATGGTTTCATTGCTCAGACATTTATGACAAATTTTTAGTTTATAGGTGTTACCTTTCTCTGTAGTTTGCCTCTCTATTTTATCATGCGATTCTGGGCATTTCCCAAACCCTCGATAGCGATACTCTGGTTCATTCAATCCCTCCTTGTCGTACTCCGCTTGCAATTATACAGTCGATTAATTTATTGATGGTCTGTTCATGTATGAAAATACAAAATACTATAAGCTCACCGTGGCTTCTCTCTCTGGTTGTCAATACTGTTGATTTTGATTCATTATACAATAAGAAAGTTTTGTTATTCAGCAGGTAGACAATATTTGATATGCCAAAAAAATAGATGATTAGGCAAAATAGATATGTTTCTCTTATTTCATAATTTTTTTTGTAAAGTCGTAGAACCCTCTGTTGGTGTTACATCTCCTCTTTTATATGTTGAATTTACAGTTAATTCGAACTATCGTTCTTGGTCAGTTGAACGGAAAATAATTTGTTGAACAACTGTTTAATTATCAGTTACAAGTTCTGCTTGTAAACAGTCTTGTCTCTTTTTGTCTTTCCTAATTTAACAGATCAACTCCTAAATAGCTTTAACTTCTATTAAACTTGTAATGGCCCTAACCAAAACTTAACTTTATCTTTTAATAATTAAAATAAAATAAAAAGACTACTTGTCTTATGACTTCATAAACTTGGAAAAAAAAAACATTCTAGATACTTGTCAATCTTCCAACCTGGCGAGACTTCACTCGGTCATGGCAAGCGAGATGCTCCTGCATCAAGCTCCCAGGGCAAAAAGAAATCATGGCCCCGGTCCATGAGCTTCTCAATGGAAGTTCCTGTCTGCTCAATCTGCCTGGCATCAAGCCATTAACTGTCCTTGATGGGACGGTTCTCCACTTGACCAGGTACTACATGTACTCTTTCCGCCCAGTTCGTTTAACCACCTGAATGTCCAGAATGCTTTCAATCTCGGGAGGTTGAATGTAAGGCATCTGTCTCTTCCAAGTTTCCTCGTCTTCCTAGGTACGCCGCATAGGTTGTGTGGTTCCATATTCCTCCTTTCTTTCTGGGTCAGCTGTGTACGGAAACAGGTCTGCTATGTTGAAAATAGGTAAAATGCCTATTATGGGCAGTAACTGTATCTCGTAGGCATTCGCTAAAAACTTTCGCAGAATCTTACAGGGACCTATTTTTTTATATTTTAATTTATTGTACGTGCCTTTGGGGAAACGCTCTTTGCGTAAATGCGCGAGGACTTCATCCCCCACGCCAAATTGTGCTTCCCTCTTCTTTAAGTTCGCATGTTGTTTGTAATTTATGTTGTTGTCCTGTATCTTCATATTTACCTATTCATGCAAGTCCCGCATCGCGTTTGCGAAGTCTTATCCATCTGCACTCCGCCTCTCCTGCAGTCCAAGGTCCCGCAGTTCATGCACTCTGCGTGGGTGCATACCATATAGGATCTGGAAAGGGCTGAAACCTGTGCGGCGGTTAGGCGAGTCGTTATAGGCGAACTCTGCCTGTGCTAGCACCCGGTCCCACATCCGTGAATTCTCCTCGACTAAACTGCGTAACAGGTTTCCCAAACTGTTGTTCACAACTTCTGCCTGCCTGTCGGTTTGCAGATGATATGCAAAGCTGCAGTTTAGCTGTGTGTCCATTTTCTTCCATAAGGTACACCAAAAGTGTCCCGTGAATTTCATGTCCCTGTCCGAAAGGACATATTTAGGTAATCCATGTAACTTGACAATTTCATTGAAAAATAAGTGGGCCACGTGGGTGGCGTCACTAGTTTTTTGGCAAGGTACCAAATGTGCTATTTTTGAGAACCTGTCCACCACTACCATTACTGAATCATATCCTCGCTGCGTCTTCGGAAAACACAAGATGAAATCTAAACTGACGAAATCCCACGACCTACTTGGGACGGGTAATGGTGCATACAATCCTGTGTTCTAGCTGTGCCCCTTTGCCAATTGGCACACCTTGCATTTGGTCACAAAACGTTGTACATCTCGTCGCATTTTTGGCCAAAAATAAAAGTGACTAAGCTGCTCGAGGGTCTTATTCATGCCGAAATGTCCTGCCAAACCTCCACTATGCTTCTTGCGAATAATATTCTCCCTCATCAAGCAGTTAGGGATGCATAGCTGTCCTCCCTTAGACAACAATTTTTCCTGCAGATTGTAGTCCAACCAAGGACTATTGTCTATTACTAAAGGGTTCTGGCACGCCTCATAGGCCTCCTTAAATTCTGTATCTGTTTGGTATAGATCCTGTAAGTGCTCAAAACCCAGCACCTGTACAGTGCTTTCCTGTAGTAGTAGAGCTTTCCTACTCAATGCGTCTGTGACCTTATTTGCTTGCCCGGTAATGTGCTTTAGTACGAAATTAAAACTCTGTAAATATTCTACCCATTTGGCATGTTTGTGGTTGAGTTTGTGCTGTTGCATTACATACTGTAGTGCAGAATTATCTGAAAACAGTACAAATTCACTTCCCAATAAATAATGCCTCCAGTGCTTTAAGGCCTGCACAACAGCATAAAACTCTTTATCATATGAAGAGTATTTCTGCTTACTCTCATTCAGCTTCTCGCTGAAGAACACCACAGGCTTGTCCTCTTCACTGAGCACAGCCCTGATCGCTGTCCCACTAGCGTCACAACGAACCTGAAACAACTTCTAAAAATCTGGTAGCCTCAAGATCAGCCTCTCAGTAATCTTCTTTTTTAACAACAGGAAACTTCGCTTTGGTGCTTTTGTCCACTAAAAAGGTTGGTTGGCCTTTTTGATGGTATCCAGCATTGGTGCACAAATTTCGCTGAAATTTCTGATAAACTTCCTATAAAAACTTGCCAATCCGTGAAAGTTACGTACCTCAAACAAACTTTTCGGAGGCGGCCAATTTACTATAGCTGCCACTTTCTCCGGATCCATCTTCAGTTCATTTTCTGCTACCACAAACCCCAAATAGATTAATTCCTTTTGCAGAAAAGAACATTTCTTTAAATTTATCAGCACTTTGTTCTGCTGCAGTTTTTCCAATACCCAACGCACATGCTGTAGGTGTTCTTCTCCTGTCCTACTAAAAATAAGGATGTCATCCAAGTAGACGATCACGAACTTTCCAATATACTCCTTTAGCATCTCATTCATTAGCCTCATGAACGTACTGGGTGCATTGCTTAGCCCAAATGGCATAACCAGCCATTTGTACAACCCCTCATTCGTCTTAAAGGTTGTCTTCCATTCATCACCCTCTCGTATCTGAATCTGATGGTACCCTCTTTTTAAATTTATCTTCAAAAAGTAAGCTGCCGCACTTGAACAGTCCATCATATCATCCATCCGTGGCAGTGGAAATCTGTACCGGATGGTGATTTTATTTATGGCCCTTGAATCGGTGCACATCTGCCATTCTCCTCCCTTTTTGGGGGTGAGAACTGTTGGAACAGCACAAGGGCTTAAGCTTTCCCTTATCAAACCCTTGTCCAACAGCTCTTGCACTTGCTTCCTAATTTCTTCATTATCCTTGGGGCTCATTCGGTATGCTGCTTTATTCGGCAAGATGGCTCTGGGTATGAAATCAATGTGATGACTAATGCTTCTCTTGGGGGGTAACTTGTCGGGCAAGTCATCTAAAACTATGTCTACAAACTCCTCTGACATTTGTTGAATTTCTATGGGCAAATCCAATATTTCTGTGTGTAGCAGAACTGTCCTGGCTTTCCTTACTACCGCATAACCTATCTTACTGTCCTCCACTTTTTTTACGAACTGTTTTCCACTCACCAGCAATGTTCTGGTTTCACTTGTTTCAGGTGCTCCTTCTTCCTCTTTGATAGGAACAAGTGTATGCTTGATTCCATCCTTCATGAATTTATAACAGTTTGTCACTCCATCATGGGTCACTTTTCTGTCAAATTGCCAAGGTCTGCACAAAAACAGGTGACAGACATCTATTGGCATGATGTCACATACAACCTTATCCTTGTATTTGCCTCTCTGAAACTCGACTTTGCTTTGTTCATCCACCAGCAACTGATGGCCCTTTTGCAGCCATGAAAGCCTATACGGATTGGGATGTTTTGAGCGTTTTAATCCCAAATTTTCCACCATTTCCGTGGACACTAAATTATCAGTACTTCCACTATCAATTATCAGTTTACAACACTTACCTTGTGACTTACAGACCATCCTGAACAAAGCTTTACGCTGTGTCTGTTCGGGACTCTCCTTTACTGGTTTCAATAGCACTTTATGCAGCACCAAAGCTTCGCCCATCTTCGGAGCATTCTCTGCCTCTTGAGGGAGTGTTGTTGTTTCCTCCGGTTATGCCACATATGCACCCCGTTGTCCAGCTAGATCTGCTTCTCGACACTCAAACGAGCGGTGCCCCCACTTATGACACCTATAGCACTGATAACCAGCCCCTCTTCCTCGGCCATTTCCTCTACCACGCTGGGACGATCTTCCGCCTCTCGTACTGTCTCCTCTATCTGATGTTCCTGATGTTTTTGAACTGCTAGTTTCCTCACTGCTACTAGCAATCCAACCTCTGCCATAGGACTGGCCTTTCCCTCTGCTGGCTCCTCGTCCTCTCCAGGCATTCTGCCTTCTGGAAATTTTCTCCTCAGCCTTTATTACACTCTGATATGCCTCCTTGGTATTATTTGGAGACAAAATACTTATCTCATCCAAAATATCCAACCTTAGCCCATTGACATACCTAGCTGTTCTTTCTGTTGTATCCTCCATGTATCCTGCCCGAAAATTCACTCGGTAAAACTCCTCCATGTACTCTTTAACTGTCAGTCCCTTCTGTCTTAGATTTTGCACTTCCCTGTGCAATGCAATCTGATAATCCCTTAGCAGAAATATGCCCTTCAATTTGGCCACCATTCTTGACTAGGTTTTGATCGGTGCCTTATTTTACCTCCTTCTCTCATTTTGGACACTATCCCACCATAGTGCTACGTGTCCCTTCAGTTTTGTCACCACAAATTTGACTCTGCGATCTTCGCTGACTTCCCCATGCTCAAAGTACTTATCCATCTCGCTAATCCAATCTAGCAAAACCTCGATAGACAGGTTGCCATCGTACGTCGGGAGTTCTGGTTTTGGTTTACTGCTTGCTAATAAAATAGATCTCAGCAATCTCACTTCCACGGATTCTCCTTCCGGTCCATCTACTGCCTCTTCTACTTCCTCTTCACTAGCATCGCCTAACTTTGGATCCCTCCATCTGCCTGCTTCTACTGCCTCCAATCAAGCAGCAAGAATTCTAACCTCCTCCCTCAACCCTTCATCTGCCAATCTACGAGCACCTCCGCCACCTTGGCAACCTCGACCTCGAACTTGTCGCCCTAGTTCCATATTCTCAGTCAGCTACGCTCTGATACCACTCTGATGTAACCCAACTCACGGTCCCACAACCCTGTGCAACTTGGGTTAAGTTTTACGATCACCGGATTCACAAACGGTGGCTCTTCTCTGGTGATGACGTGCCAAAATGGTGATGTGTCTTGGTTGGAAAGTGTGTGCAATTACTGCTGCTTTCAACTCCCTTGAATGCGCCTTGGGCCTGGCTACATCGCGCATTCTAAGGTAAAATATCTTGGTCCTATAGTCATTCGAGAGGGTTCCGTTCTTGGGAGGGTTTGTCTGCGGTCTTTGTCTTCGACTATAAGTTTCCTGCAACTGGCTATGGTTTTTCAGCTTCAACGACGTAACTTCTTCTCTTTTCTGCTAGCTCATCTGCTGGTTAATGTTCACGGTAAGTTTCTGGGTTCCATGCTTCAGTCATTAACTTGTGGTTGTTAAGACATTCGGGTTCGTTATCCAGTTCTGTGCTCTCCTCTGTCCTGTGACCTCCGTTCTCGTGTGTTGTTACTTCTTCTCCGTTTTGGTTACTCTGCTATGATTTTGGGATGTCTGTAATGACTGTTTGGTGTTTGGTTATGTCACTGTTCTTCGCTCTTGGTTATCCAGTATTGGCTCTCCAAATGTCAGCACCTCCAACAGGTATACTCTTCCTCCTTGTTTCAATCTGTATTCCCCTGTTGAGATTCGTATTAACCGACACTGCTCCTCTGGTCTTTGTTTCAGTCATTAGGTTGGGCTCGGTTTCTTGGCTTCCCGGTCCACTTGCACAGGTAAGTAATACTCAAATCTTCTTTTGGTTCGCATTTGCTTCGATGAATTAATGATAATGTTCAGGTAGTAATGTGTCCCTGTTGATTTTGCAGGTTGTGCTTCGACCTGGGCTCGTGGGTCATCCGGTCTTCTTTTAACGCTCAAAGGATGACGTATTCTCTGGTAGGCTCTAGTCCTCTGATGATTGTTGACACACGCTGCTCCCGTAACTTGATGTGGTGTTGTCTCGTCGATTGTTGTTGTCATGGATTTTTATTGCCCTCTGTGAGTCAAGGGTCTTGGTCACCTGTTCTGTCAATCAATGGTCGTTTGGAACCTTGGGGTTTCCACCTCCAAACCCTATGCCAGGGTTCATCCAATTCTTGGACGCGACACTTAGATTTGTAACAACAATTCTATATTTATATATTGTAACTAACTATGAATTGATTTGAATGTCAACTGGTTGGACTATGGTTTCATTGCTCAGACATTTATGAGAAATTCTTAGTTTATAGACGTTACCTTTCCCTATAGTTTGCCTCTCTATTTTATCATGTGGTTCTAGGAATTTCTGGAGCCTTCGACAACGATACTCCGGTTCAGTGAATCCCTCCGTGTCATACTCTGCTTGCAATTATACAGTCGATTAATTTATTGATGGTCTGTTCATGTATGAAAATACAAAATACTATACGCTCATTGTGGCTTCTCTCTTTGATTGTCAATACTGTTGGTTTTGATTCATTATACAATAAGAAAGTTTTGTTATTCAATAGGCAGACAATATTTGATATGCCAAAAAAATAGATGATTAGGCAAAATAGATCTGTTTCTCTTATTTCATAATTTTTTTTGTAAAATCGCAGAACCCTCTGTTGGTGTTACATCTCGTCTTTTATATGTTGAATTTACAGTTAATTCAAACTGTCATTCTTGGTCAGTTGAACAGAAAATAATTTGTTGAACAACTGTTTAATTTTCAGTTACAAGTTCTGCTTGTAAACAGTCTTGTCTCTTTTTGTCTTTCCTAATTTAACAGATCAACTCCTAACTAGCTTTAACTTCTATTAGACTTGTAATGACCCTAACTGACACTTAGCTTTATCTTTTAATAATTAAAATAAAATAAACAGGCCACCTGTCTTATGACTTCATAAACTTGGAAAAAACAAACATTCCAGATACTTGTCAATCTTCCAACATAGCGAGACTTCACCCGGTCATGGCGAGCAAGATGCTCCTGCATCAATGAACCTTACCCAAAGATTGTGTTTGCAATGTTTCCAACTGCTTCCGGATTTCCCCCAACACAGTTGTCTATTCTGTAAGTAGAGCAGGCAATGCAGAGCTTGTTGTGAATTCGTTCTCCAACCTCTTTGTTACTTTGGACTTTTTCCTGATACATAGTGGGTCCTCCCACCGTGACCGTTTGACTTGTTCTTTGGGATCTTGAGTGTCTGTCTCCTGTGCTGGTTCCAATTCCTGAGCTACCGTAGTTTCTTCGGCTAGCGGGTTCTGGGACACTGCTTGTTGTGAAGCAAGCTATTGTTCTTGTCGTGCTTTTGTTTACCATATGTTGGAGCCACTGTTGTTGTTCCTTCTCCTGCTGCTTGGCAGCGAATTGGTCTAGGATGGCCTTGTCTAGAGTGCGCCATTCGAGAGGCCATTTTTCCAAAATACCATGGATTGTTTCATCGATTGCGATGAACGGAAGTGTGGTCCAAGATTGGTTCAGGTTCTTTCACGCCTGGATGTACACATGATGCTTGTCGACTTTAAACTCGGCCATGCTTTGGAGATTATTGTAGATTGTGGGAGACATGCGCGGTCGACGAGCAATCCAGATTTGTATTTGTTCTGCCATGGAAGTCCAAAATGCTCGAATTGCAGCAACCCTTGTCACGTCCCTTGTTCTGCATAGTGCTATAAATCATACTGTGTCAGGTAAGTCATCTGTGATGCTAGGGAACTGGCTATCCAATGGCAACGTGCTTGTTACCAAAAATATTGACAGAAGCAACCAGGCATAATGAAATGTCTTACCATTGTCCTATGCTTCTTGGCAGTTGGTCAAGAACTTTGTACATAAGAATTGTGCCCAATTAAACTACACCCCTTGGGCACACTACCTGGCCAGCGTAATGACAGAGGCGGGTACCTTGTCTGCACGAAACTTTCTCATGACGTTTCCCCCTAGGAGCTGTGTAGCGACTCAAACAGCGCAGTCGTTGACGCTAGCTATGACATATTCACGCTTTCCTTTGACCAGCTTGTACCACTTCTTCATTGTTTCGGGGAGGTTGACCTCGTTGCTAGTTCCTGTGGCGTTGGCAGTGTCATCTCCTTTCAATGGTAGGTGCGTTATGCGGTGGATTAAGTCAGCTATGAGCAGAATCGGCTCTTCCAACCATCAGAATCCATCATGTATAGGATAAAGGAGTTGCCGGATCACAAAGGTCATAATAGTCGTACAATGGTAGTGAGGTAGCCATCGGAGGTTGAGGATCCTGAACCTCTCTATGCCCAGCAGCCACACCCGTGGTAACAATTTGTTTGCGGCTAATTTATGGAACTTATCACTGTCAACCAGATCCCAACCTTCAAATTTGAGGATTGGAATGCATCCCCATGGCGAGCCTTCAAACCTTATATCATCTGGAAAAAGTGGGGTCTGAAGTTAGGCTTTCATTCTATCTAGGTCCTTTTGTATCATTGTTGACTCTGTCCATGGAGATAGATTTGGGGAAATGATGGGATTTGGAACACATCCACTCTGTCCTCATCGTTCTAGTAAAGGAGCTCTTGAAGAGCCTCGTCCTTTTCATCATTATCTATTGAAATGGCTTTGCCTTTATCGGTTGCAACTTGTTTGGTGAACCGTGGTGAGGCTTACACTGTGCGGGTTTTTTGCTTCACCTTCTGCCTTTGTGGTGTTCGTGGGGATTTTGGAACCTGCTGTTCCCGGCTCACACTTTCTAACTCTTCCTGATTCAACTGCATTTCTTTGATGAATCGTGCTCGAGTTCTGGCCATAGTACGCATGGGTTGATTTGTGACCGGATGTATACTGATCAATTCTGGTATATAGGGCCAATGTGCCTGTATACTCCTACAGTCATAAATTAAGACCGTCACTTTGAACAACTTCGTTAATTTGTGTTTCAGTATCATACCAACGTTCCCTCAGTTGATCTTAATGGATCCACCTTGGAACTTTCGTCTTAATGACTTGTCGCCAGCTCCTTCCTGTCGTACTGTAACGTCACTGTTATGGAAAGGAGTGCTAACGATTATCTTTCGACTGGGTTGCACGGTAGCACAACCTATCAACCGCTGTTGCGATCGAGAAGACAGGGTAGTATAAGAAGAACTCAGTATGCTAGATCGGCTCCCTACAGACTTGTTTATAGTCTTGCGCCCTCTTTTAGCTGTTTAGGGTGCAGAGACTACGACCTTAATGACTAGTCAGGTGTCCGCATCATCGGTGTTGATCTGTACTATCCCTACCTCCCTGTACTGCGAGCATCATCTGAGTGCTTGGTCAGCCAGGGTTTTGCACCATAGATGTGTGTGCTATCTTGATAGCTGTCACGCTTCCACAAAAAAAAAAAAAAAATTATCTATTATAACACAGCGACGTTAACTTTTCTACCTAAGCATTATTACTATGACTTACACATTGTTTGATGCATTCAAACCTTACAATTACATAAGCATTGCTACTTTGTTATATTTATGGCTTGATATATGTTTTATAGTCGCACTCACACATACCTACTTACCTTCCTCGTGATCCTGACTTCAATGATTCAAGTTACATTATACCTTATTCATATGTAAATGAAAAGGACATAACCCACGGGCTATGGAATAGATTATTCGTTGACCACGCAAATATATGTTTGTATGCAAATGTTGATAATGGAATGTTTATAACATATCCCGAGAGATCGGGAATGATCATCTGTCCGGCCATCGTATTCTCGGACCAGGTGTAAGCATCCTCCATCGTCCATTTGGAAAGATGTGAGGCAGATGGCAAACTTGCCATGTACGTCCTGTACATTGAAGTTTACGGCCTTGACTCCTCGGCCTTGTTGCTTTTCACGCCAGAAAACCTCCATGGTAAACCGGCAATCGAACAGTTGACAAATCTTTCTGCAGATCAAGGGTTCACAATAAGCCACAAACCGGTAACCATCTGGAGGGTTTATAACTTGTCTACACATTCGGGTTGCCATAATTTTTATTCCATTTCCTCCGCCTCGTTCCAGCTCTGTAGCCTCATGGTGCTCCGCTGCATCGGTCTTTTGTCTCAGGCATGCAGATCTGGCCACTATTCATCTTCATTGCTGTTTGAAGGTAAGGTACCCATGTTACAGAACCCAGGTGCAGCTCAGATATGGTTATTTTTTTATTTCTCTGCTCAGGATTCCTTCACAGTTTGATACCAGGTTTACATGGTGCTAACATCATTGCAGTTTGTGTGCAGGTATGAAACGTTCCACCATAAGGGAAAAGGGTTCCTCTTTCAGTCATCTTTCTCACCGACAGGTAAGCATCAACCCCACTTTCCGCAACTATACATACAGGTTCTATGTAGTCAGGGTCTAAGTTGTGTTCGTCCGCTTGACAGGGGTTCTGACAGTGAGTCTCAAATCTGTTCCCTGCACAAGCTCAGGGTCTCTTGAAGGCATGTAGTGTTAGCTTTTTGTGTATTAAAACCCTTCGCTAGGAATTCCGATGGTTGTATTACTGTGGCTCATGAATGATTTACAGCTCTGTCTCAGACTAAGTACTGGTATTTTATTCTTTTTGAAACACAGTCTATTATTACTTCTTGAGCTCGGCTTTAGCTCGAATGGTTGATTAATCATTGTTGTTTATAGGCAAAGTGACTTTACGACCGTCTGGTCATTTATTTCAATAAACCGTGCAATTTGCTTTTCAATGATCAATATATATATTTCCAGGTCTTTTTATTGAATGTTTGAGTTTTTTCCACTGTTCAGATGAATGAACCTATGGCCATTCGACTCCGGCTTGGTTACCTCCACTGGCTGAGCGTAAGCTCCCGCTGCAATGGTTACCAGGTCAGGGTTTCACCGTCTATAATCCGCCTGAGAGTGCATGTAACCCAGGCTACCCTGCTCTGTCCTCGGCATCCATGCTTATGTTGTACAGGAATGGTGCATGTTTTATTTCAGCGTTTACATAATATGATTAAAGTAATATGAAGTCGTTATAGTGCATTCTGTTTTAAATACCCCCGTTGAGGTTCTCCTCACGACCTTGCGTTAGGGTTTCTATGTTTAACACCTTTATTTATTTGTGCGTATAATGTATTACAGTGCGGAGGATAACTCCAGTTCGACATTGCTATGTTTGTAAATGTATATGCTTTAATATACAGATAGACTACAGTTCCTTTTCAATGCGGAACATATGTGTCCATTATATCTTTAAATGTTGTTGTATAAATGTTTCTTGGTTTGGTTCTTGAACGCGTCTTAGGGTTTTTCAGAAATCTTTACAGTGCTGTATACTTTTGTTTAATGATGAGGCCTATACGTTTGGTTTATATTCTTATTGCTAATGGTTGCAAAGCATTTGGAATGGAATATGTTTCCTTATCGCAGGTCTATCCCTGCATTCTCTGTTATAATACAAAAGGCTGTTATAATACAAAATGTATTGTTTTTGCTTATTCTCAGTTATAAAAGAGTAGCTAGTATCGGTCTCTGTTTAAGTTATAGAGTTACTCTTTTTTATTTATTTTCAGGAAAGGAACAACTAATATTAGTCTCTATCCGAGTTATAGAATTTATCCATCTTTACCTTCTATACTCAAGAAAGAACAGCTAATAACCATCTCTGTCCGAGTCATAGATATTACTCTTCTTATCATATATTTCAAGAAAAGCAGTTATTATCAGTCGTTTTCCTTCAACACAGAGTAATAACAGAAATGTTTCTAGTAGATGTATGCATTGTGAGCCATACCTGCTCTTCCGCAACCTACTTGTAATTGCTTGCCAAACCTCCCGACCGTAGGAAGACTTCTCTTTGATCTTCCACCCCCAAGCACTTGCAGGTCCTACTCGACCGCAATAACACTGGACTCGCCAGTAAACGCTATCTGATCCTAACCAGACTTAGCGTGCACAGGAAATTCTTTTCCTCTTATGCCATCTGATCCTAACCAGACATATCATCCAAAAGAAAAATGTTTTTCTTTTTCCTCCCTTGCCATCTGATCCCCCAACCAGACTTGGCAATTCCCCTTTTTCCTCTGGGGTCTCAACTACCTCAAGGTAGTTAGGGTTCCAGCATAACTGACTCATCAGTTACTTAACCAAGATTAATCATAACTCAGTTCCAATAATGTCAACACAATTATTTTTCATTAACACAAAATTAATAACCAGAATATATATATATAATTTCAAATAAATTCTCTTGTTCAATAATTACTTTTATCATTTACCAACATTACTTTTCACAGGGGATATTACATCTCCCCCTCCTGAAAGTCTACATTGTCTCGATGTTGCTGTTTACCCAAAAATAGTCTGGGATAAGCATCCCGCATCATTTGTTCATCTTCCTAGGTGGCCTCTTCAGGCCCAAAGTGCTGCCACTGCACTTTAACCTGGCTGATGACCTTTTTCCGCAGCTCGACTCTTCTCTGATCTAATATGTTCACTGGTTCGACCAGGAACTCTCCTTCCGGTTCCACCTGAAACACATAACAATTAAATCAGTTGTTTACTAATATTTATTTCAGTTTACAGCTTTATGACAGTTTTTCCTCACCTGAATGTCCTGCCAACTTATTACATGTCTAGGGTCATACACATATCTCTTTAAAACCGATACATGGAAGACATTATGAACCCGAATATGGCTGGGTAGGGCGAGCTGATAGGCTACAGGCCCCACTCGTGCTAGAATTTGGAACGGTCCACAAAAACGTGGTGCCAATTTGGCACAGGCATTCCATTGGAGGGTACTCTTCCTGGGTCGAACTCTGATGTATACATGTTCACCCACTTGATACTCTTTAAAGGTTCTCTTCCGGTCTGCAAAATTCTTCTGCCTATCTTGTGCCATCTTTAAATTAGCTCGAACCTTTTTCACCATGACCTCCATCTCTTCCAACATTTCAGGTCCTAACAAGAATTTGTCCTCCGGTCCACCCCAACTGGAGGGTGTGCGGCACTTCCGACCGTAAAGTACTTCGAATGGGCTCATCTTCAAGGACGAGTGATAGCCATTATTATAGGCGAATTCCACTAGGTGTAGATACTCCTCCCATCGTGTAGGCTGCTGCATCACATAAGTTCTCAACATGTCCTCCAACACTTGATTCACTCGCTCAGTCTGTCCGTCAGTTTGCGGATGATAGGTGGTACTGAAACTCAACTGAGTTCCTAGACCTTCAAATAAGTTCCTCCAAAAAGCTGAAGTGAACTTAACATCACGATCAGATATTATTACTTTCGGCAGCCCATGTAGTTTAAATATATTTTGCATAAAAATGTTTTCGATTTGAGCTGCACGATAAGTAGATTAAACCGGTATAAAGTGAGCTGACTTACTGAGTTTATCCACTACTACCATTATCGAATCATTATTCCTTTTGGATTTGGGCAAACCGGTAATAAAGTCCATGGTTATGGTCTCCCATTTCCATTCTGGTATGCGTATTGGCTGTAGCAATCCTGTAGGATGCTGATGTTCAGCTTTCACTTGCTGACACTCCAAACAGCGTGCCAGGTATTCTACAACATCCTTCTTCATGCCTGGCCAATAATATTCCTTCTTTAGTGAGGTGATTTATTTCTGGTAACCAGGATGTCCTGCATAAGGACTTCTATGTTTTTCATCCAAAATCTTCTCTTTAATAATGGTCTGATTGGGTACATAAATCTTCTTTTCAAAACACAACAAGTCGGCTGCATTCAAGGTATAACCTTGTTGTATGGAACGGGCATCTGAATTCTGCACCAAATGTTTCTTTTGCAAATAACTCTGATCTTGCGTCGACGCCACCTCAATCTCTTGGTCAAGAGTGGACCATCCTTGACTGATACCAATCTCATAAATGCAATGCACTTTTCGACTTAGTGCATCAGCTACTCTGTTCTCCTTTCCCTTCAGGTGCTTAATTTCGAAATCGAAATTTCCCAGAAAGTCCACCCATCTTGCTTGTCTTGCATTTAAAGTGGGTTGACTAAAGTAACTAGTCAAACTGTGGTGATCCGTCATTAACAGAAACTTTCTCCCTACTAAATAATGGCGCCACATTTTCAGAGCATGGATCACAGCAGTTAATTCCAGGTCATAGGCAGAATATTTCTGCTCATGCTCTTTCAACTTCCTGGATTCATAGGCAATCACTTTGCCTTCCTGCATTAATACTCCGCCCATGCCCTCCTTACTGGCATCTGTGCAGACTACATATTCCCTTTCGGGATCTGCCACACACAGCACAGGTGCTGTGGTAAGTAAATGCTTGAGTTGTTCGAAGCTCCGCTGACACTCCGCTATCCACTTAAACACTTTTCCCTTCTTTTGCAAGGAGGTAATGGGGAAGGCAACTCTAGAAAAACCTTCTACAAACCGTCGATAATATCCAGCCAGCCCCATGAAAGATCGAATGTCTGCTACATCCTTGGGTGTAGGCCAATCCATTATAGTTTTAATCTTTTCAGGGTCTACGGCTATACCTTTGTAATAATGTGACCCAAATACTGGATCTGTTCTTTATAGAAATCACATTTGCTGAATTTTCCATATAACTGATGCTCGCGCAAAGTCTGTAACACTATCCTTAGATGTTCCTCATGCTCTTTCCTATTCTGGGAGTAGATAAGTATATCATCAATAAAGATCAATACAAATTTGTCTAAGTATTGATGAAATACACTATTCATTAGACACATAAACGTTGCAGGCGCATTAGTTAACCCAAAAGGCAGTACCACAAAATCGTAATGTCCATAACGAGTACGAAAAGCGGTCTTGGCTATGTCTTCATCTTTTATTCTAATCTGGTGGTATCCCGATCTCAAGTCAATCTTACAGAAGATGGTCACCCCCTTCACCTGATCAAACAGCTCGTCAATGCGGGGTAGTGGATATTTGTTTTTAATTGTTAGCTTATTCAACTGTCTATAGTCAATGCACATTCGCAGAGTCCCATCCTTCTTCCTCAAAAACAGTACAGGAGCTCCCAAAGGAGAGACACTGGGGCGGATGTACTTCTTTTCCAGCAGCTCTTGCAGTTGCATTTTTAACTCAGTTAACTCCGGCACACTCATCCGATAAGGTGCTCGGGATACTGGGGTTGCTCCGGGTACCAGCTCAATGGTGAAGTCCAGATCCCTTCTGGGTGGTAGCCCTAGAATCTCTTCAGGAAATACATCTGCAAATTCTTGCACTACTGGTATATCTTTAACATTTGCAACCTTATCCACAGAATCTGCAAACCCCACTTGCACTGCATAAATCTGGCATTTATTCCGGATACACTTAACCAGCTGAGAGGCTGTGATCGGTCGAATTTGCACTGGTTTCTGAATGCCTTGAATTTCTTTTCCCACACCCAGCTCATCTCTCTAAGAAACTGTTTTTGTTTTACAATTAATTACAGACCACCGTCGTTCCAACCAGTCCATTCCTATCAGCACGTCATAGGAACCAAGAGGGAGTACATTTAACTCAGTTGTTATGGTTTGGCCAGCTAACCTTAATGGGCAATTGCTGACTTTGGTTAATACTCTTCTTTTGGTCCTAGTGGCCAGCTGTACTAACCATGGGAATTTTAAATTTAGTAGTTTGCAAACCACAGCTTTCTACCACTTTAGGACTTATATAGCTTAAAGTAGCTCCTGGGTCTACTAAAACAGAAACAGCGCGATCAAAGATCTTACCTTCGAACTCTATCATCATTGGCTGGTAATCAGCTTGTCGATCCTCCAGTGTTGTGTTTATTCTGGGCATGGATCGAGCCACATCTCCTACTGTTGAAGCTTCATAAATCTGGGACAACTGATCGCTGTCCTTCCGATGAGGGCAGTTCCTGATATAATGGGGTCCGCCACAACCCCAACATTGAACAGGTGGCCGAGTTGTGCTTTCATTGTCCAATCTAACTTGTTGTTCACTGTATTTGGATTCTGCAGGAGGTTTGAATCTACTCTGAGTTTTCGCTGGATTTTTAATGCTGGCTCCTTTCGAAAATCCTTTCTGAAAACTGCTGCGTGCTCCCTTACTACCCATGGGCATTTGACTGCCTCGCTTGTCTGTCCAACGCTTTCTGGGATTTTCTCCTTTTGATTTGTTCTGCTGATAACACAGTCTCGCTTTTCGTATTGCTTCATCCATGGTTTTCGGATTATCGAACTCTATCCTTTCTCGCATTGTCAGAGGTAGGCTACTAACAAATCTTTGTACTTTAGCCTTCTCTTCACGAATATAGGGCACGTAGCGAAGCAGGGATGTGAACTTGGTTACAAACTCATCAATGGTCTGCTGTCCCAGCCGCAGATCGTGAAATTCGCGTGCCTTTTCATCATAAAAACGTTCTTTCAGGTACTTCTCTTTAAAATATCCTTGAAACTTTTCCCATGTCACATCCTGTTCACTTATTCCCCGCACCATCTTGACCTCTTCCCACCATAGCGTGGCTTTGGCTTGCAACTGGAATATAGCCAGCCTTGCCTTCAGATGATGATCGTATTCATATACCTGAAAATAATTATTCATATTAATCAGCCATGCCTCTGCAGCTTCTTCAGATTCTCCGTCAAAATGAGGTGGTTTAATCTTCGTGAATTCTCCGTGTAATTCCATCTGTGGTCTTTTCAGAGTCTGATATTCAGAAACGTTAACAGACTTCTCTCCTCTCGTCTCTCCTTTGTCCTCTGCTTCCTCCTGTTCAGTATGATAGCTCTGTTCATCTGTTATTTGTGCTTGCTCCGGCCTCGGATGTGACTACTGCTGATGCTGTTTATCAGACAAGCTTTTCAGGATCCTCTCCTGTTCAACATTCAATCTTGTGTTATCCGCATGCAACTGAGCCATTTCATCCTTTAGCTCCTGCAAAGTCCTCAATAGCGTTGAATCAGTAGTGCGACCTACTGCTCCCAGCTGTACCCAGAACTAAGAATTCTGTTGAGGTTGTTCCATGTTATCCGGAGGTTCCGGATTCCCATAAGGAGCATTGTTTGCTCTTCTCATTCTGCTACTACCTGCTTTAGAACATCTCATTAAACAGATTTAATTTATCTTGGTGTATTGCTGAACTATTACCATAATACTGTTTATATTCATGTTGCTGTAATCTTAAAATTTTCCCAAAGGTCACAGAGTTGTAAACCTGGCTATGATACCAATTTGTCACGCCTCCACAAAAAAAAAAAAAAAAATTATCTATTATAACACAGCAATGTTAACTTTTCTACCTAAGCATTATTACTATGACTTACACATTGTTTGATGCATTCAAACCTTACAATTACATAAGCATTGCTACTTTGTTATATTTATGGCTTGATATATGTTTTATAGTCGCACTCACACATACCTACTTACCTTGCTCGTGATCCTGACTTCAATGATTCAAGTTACATTATACCTTATTCATATGTAAATGAAAAGGACATAACCCACGGGCTATGGAAATAGATTATTTGTTGACCACGCAAATATAGGTTTGTATGCAAATGTTGATAATGGAATGTTTATTACATATCCTGAGAGATCGGGAATGATCATCTGTCTGGCCATCGTATTCTCAGACCAGGTGTAAGCATCCTCCATCGTCCATTTGGAAAGATGTGAGGTAGATGGCAAACTTGCCATGTGCGTCCTGTACATTGAAGTTTATAGCCCTGACTCCTCGGCCTTGTTGCTTTTCGCGCCAGAAAACCTCCATGGTAAACCGGCAATCGAACGGTTGACAAATCTTTCTGCAGATCAAGGGTTCACAATAAGCCACGAACCGGTAACCATATGGAGGGTTTATAACTTGTCTACACATTCGGGTTGCCATAATGTTTATTCCATTTCCTCTGCCTCGTTCCAGCTCTGTAGCCTCATGGTGCTCCGCCGCATCGGTCTTTTGTCTCAGGCATGCAGATCTGGCCACTATTCATCTTCATTGCTGTTTGAAGGCAAGGTACCCATGTTACAGAGCCCAGGTGCAGCTCGGATATGGTTATTGTTTTATTTCTCTGCTCAGGATTCCTTCACAGTTTGATACCAGGTTTACATGTTGCTAACATCGTTGCAGTTTTTGTGCAGGTATGGAACCTTCCACCATAAGGGACAAGGGTTCCTCTTTCAGTCGTCTTTCTCACCGACAGGTAAGCATCAACCCCACTTTCCGCAACTATACATACACGTTCTATGTAGTCAGGGTCTAAGTTATGTTCGTCCGCTTGACAGGGGTTCTGACAGTGAGTCTCAAATCTGTTCCCTACACAAGCTCAGGGTCTCTTGAAGGCATGTAGTGTTAGCTTTTGGTGTATTAAAACCCTTCGCTAGGAATTCTGATGGTTGTATTACTGTGGCTCATGAATGATTTACAACTCTGTCTCAAACTAAGTACTGGCATTTTATTCTTTTTGAAACACAGTCTATTATTACTTCTTGAGCTCGGCTTCGGCTCGAATGGTTGATTAATCATTGTTGTTTATAGACAAAGAGACTTTACGACCGTTTGGTCATTTATTTCAATAAACCGTGCAATTTTCTTTTCAATGATCAATATATATATTTCCAGGTCTTTTTATTGAATGTTTGAGTCTTTTCCATAGTTCAGATGAATGAACCTATGGCCATTCGACTCCGGCTTGGTTACCTCCACTGGTTGAGCGTAAGCTCCCGCTGCAATGGTTACCAGGTTAGGGTTTCACCAGCTATAATCCGCCTGAGAGTGCATGTAACCCAGGCTACCCTGCTCTGTCCTCGGCGTCCATGCTTATGTTATACAGGAATGGTGCATGTTTTATTTCAGTGTTTACATAGTATGATTAAAGTAATATGAAGTCGTTATAGTGCATTATGGTTTAAATACCCCCGTTGAGGTTCTCCTCACGGCCTTGCGCTAGGGTTTCTATGTTTAACACCTTTATTTATTTGTGCATATAATGTATTACAGTGCGGAGGATAACTCCAGTTCGACATTGCTATGTTTGTAAATGTATATGCTTTAATATACAGATAGACTACAGTTCCTTTTCAATGCGGAACATATGTGTCCATTATATCTTTAAATGTTGTTGTATAAATGTTTCTTGGTTCGGTTCTTGAACGCGTCTTAGGGTTTTTTAGAAATCTTTACAGTGCTGTATACTTTCGTTTAATGATGAGGCCTGTACGTTTGGTTTAGATTCTTATTGCTAATGGTTGCAAAGCATTTGGAATGGAATACGTTTCCTTATCGCAGGTCTATCCCTGCATTCTCTGTTATAATACAAAAGATATTGTTTTTCCTTATTCTCAGTTATAAAAGAGTAGCTAGTATCGGTCTCTGTTTAAGTTATAGAGTTACTCTTTTTTATTTATTTTCAGGAAAGGAACAGCTAATATTAGTCTCTATCCGAGTTATAGAATTTATCCTTATTTACCTTCTATACTCAAAAAAGAACAGCTAATAACCATCTCTGTCCGAGTCATAGATATTACTCTTCTTATCATATATTTCAAGAAAATAGCAGTTATTATCAGTGGTTTTCCTTCAACACAAAGTAATAACAGAAATGTTTCTAGTAGATGTATGCATTGTGAGCCATACCTGCTCTTCTGCAACCTACTTGTAATTGCTTGCCAAACCTCCCGACCGTAGGAAGACTTCTCTTTGATCTTCCACCCCCAAGCACTTGCAGGTCCTACTCGATCGCAATAACACTGGACTCGCCAGTAAACGCTATCTGATCCTAACCAGACTTAGCGTGCACAGGAAATTCTTTTCCTCTTATGCCATCTGATCCTAACCAGACATAGCATCCAAAAGAAAAATGTTTTTCTTTTTCCTCCCTTGCCATCTGATCCCCCAACCAGACTTGGCAATTCCCCCTTTTTCCTCTGGGGTCTCAACTACCTCAAGGTAGTAGGGGTTCCAGCATAACTGACTCATCAGTTACTTAACCAAGATTAATCATAACTCAGTTCCAATAATGTCAACACAATTATTTTTCATTAACACAAAATTAATAACCAGAATATATATATATAATTTCAAATAAAGTCTCTTGTTCAATAATTACTTTTATCATTTACCAACATTACTTTTCACAGGGGATATTACAATAGCCTGGTCCCCTCTAGGTTAGTTCTAGGAATATTCCGCGAGGGTCTGAGTCGTCTTAGGTGAAAAAGGGTTGAGCTTCTGTAAGCATTTCGGCATGATATTCTCCTGAATTTAGTCCTTTCTATAATGCTTCGATCTCCGGATTGTACCTTAAGGGTGTTGTCATCGCAGGGCCGATAGCTACCCGACTTCTTCTGGTTTTTCTTCCAGTGCCTAATGCAGATCCATCTAGGTCGCAGTTTCCACAGCCTCCAATAAAGTCATGTTAACATAGCGCCATGATGTATGCTATCCCTTGGGCTTCCATGGACCCTGTGGTCAGCTCCTAGCGATTCGTTTTGTTGTGGGTTGCTCTTGTTAGTTTTTCTAGCTATCGATATTAACGTGTGATTGCGACCTGCATGCTTTAGTTTATGCTTAGCCGCGCCTACCTCTTTTGTTGATGTCCGAGCTTTTCAGGATGTGAATACCTTCGTCGCACCAGTTTTTGATTTCACCAAGACCTCTGGTTCTTTGGCGACTTTTGTGACAGCTCCTACTGTGACCATCGTATTACAATTTAATGTGGTTACTTTGTGCAGTTGATTTTGCCATCGTTCACCCTCTTCATCTGAATCTGACATGCAAGTGCTATTGCGCTCCCATGAGGTTCATCCATCCATAGTTGGGTTCACTCGGTCCCCATTTCACGTGGTGAGCTGGTAGGTGCAGTCTAGTTCCTTGTCACTATCGTTGTCGCACATTGGTTCAATATAGCGGGAACCTTCAGCTCGATCCAAAGGAATGACTACTTCGAGTGCATTCTTTTTGAAGATTATTTTCTGTTTTTTTAGGTTGATGATTCCATTCATGTTTATTGCCCAGCTTATTCCTAGTAGTGCTGGATAGGGGTTACTGTCGTCCATGATTTCTATGACTTCAAAATCAGCATTCGTATAGGCGTCATTGATATCTATGACAACCCCTTGCAATATTCCCATCGATAGGATCTTTTGTTGGTTTTCTAATCGCAATTGGATCAGGGAACATTGCAGTGTATTCCTGCCCATGCATTCCCAAGTCTTTTTTGGTAGGACATTCACGTTGGAACCCAGATCTAAGATGACCTAGTGCATCTCGTAATCACCAATCTGGGCAGTCAGCCGCATCTCTCATCCGGTGCGTAAGAAGTGTTTTCCCAATTTTCAGATCATGCACGATTCGTTTGCCCCCACACATCTAGCTATTAATTCTTGTAACCCTTTCACCATGTTGGCATCCGTCAAGAGCTTCATACAGGTTTCTGAAAAGGTAGTTACCAAGGCATTATCATGTTGTAGGTCTGGTTGCTCCTTACTACCCGAAGTCGATGCTTCTGGAAAATTTTTCTTAGCCTCCAAAAAGGTTTCCTTTGCTTGTGCAAAATCAAATTTTTGTTGTTTTGCGAGAGCCTTACAAACCCACGTATCCTCTTCTGGCTTCTTCCCCTTATATTCCCCAGTAGCTGCATCGCTTCTGAGCATCATGTTTATGTTGGGGCCCTCAGTGCGAGGTTCAACCTTCATCATCTAGACGTTTTGGGCGGAACTAGCTGGGAGCACTCGTTTCTTCCTTAATTGCATGAGCAGTGTGGGGCAATTAACTACATCTTGATCAAATTGGTAGCATGACGGACAACGGGCTCTAGTAGGATTCATACAATCCCGCGCGTAATGTTCCTGCCCACCACAATTATAATAGATCAACTGTCCACAGCCCCATCTAGGCCCCCAACCTCCACACCCTCATCTGCATATCCGAAATCCCCCACGCACGAATGGTGTAGCCGAGTCCTGTCCGCGCATCTCTATTTGCATCCTATATGTAGGGGGTCGATCCATCAACATGAGACAATCTCTTTCCTCATGACCCATTGTTCTGCAAAAGTTACAAAATAAGTGTTGAGGAGGTTGTCGTACGTTCAGCAATAGGTAGCAGTTATCCGTCGCATGCTTCCCCCCTACTTGGCAAACCGCACACCAAAGTGGGGAAATAGCACTCAGTCCTGTCTGTACCTTTGGTCGCAAGGTTGTTGGCCCCCCTATTACCACAAAATTCACTGCAACTGGACAATGATCTTTATTGTGTCCTTGGCTTCTACACGTCCTACATCATACTTCTTCCAGGACTTCTAGGCGTGGTGCCTGGTCTTGTTTTAACTTTTGTATTTCTAAACATAGATTTTGGACTTGCACTTGGATTTGCTGAACTCCCAACCCTAGGTCCTGTATCGTGGTCTCGTATAGACGCATTGTTGCCTCCAACGCTTCTACTTGGGTTGAGATCGTATGTTGTGACAAGGCCGACTTCAGATATGATGTTAGTGATGCAATGAACCAAGGGTAGTTTTGTGCATCCGTCAAGGTCATGTTGGCCTCGCGAATAATTCTTTTCAACCTTTGATCGAGATCCCACGGGGTCTCACCATGCATCATCATGATTTCTTTGAATCCTATGACCAACTGCGATTCCGATTTTGTCCAGCTAAACTCCTTACTTAATTCAGTGTAAATGTTTGTTATCCCCATCGTTGGGTTGATGCCTGAATACTTTATATACCATGTTAGCGCTCAGTCCTGTAGTGTGCTAACTAAGATGGCTTTCTTGATATTATCATTCGCGATCTACTATACATTCCATACAGAATTCAATACAAACCAAAACTTTTTCAGATCTTCACTTCCTGCTCCTTTGAATATTGGTAATTGGAGGGCACTCGCCATTACTATCATCTTGATGTTCTGTCGCTCTTTTCTCTAGTTTCCCTGCATTTCAGACCCGACACCCCTTAGGCAGATCCCAATCCCAGCAACGGAACCATTTGTTGGCTTATTTGGGCTTGACCCAGGTTCGTAAGAATTATTTAGCCAAACAAATCCCGCAGCTACCAGCCCTTTCAGTAATAGCTTGCGAAGCGCGAACTGAGGTCTCACCTGAGATAGCAGGGGAGGGTGCTAAAACTATGTTTCCACACCCTGGGGATGTCTTTGATGTGGGTTGGGGCTCACATGCTATTCTGCAACCTCGTGCTGTGCCAAATCTGCGTAGATCGGAATACCCTCACTGTGCTTATTACAGATTGAATCAGTTATTACTAGTTTGATCTAGTTAAAGCGATCTTTAAGCAAACATTTATTACTTTTGGTTACTTCGCTCATCAAGGCTAACCCAGTTCACATATATTTAACTGCCGCAAATGCATATATCATAACAATTCAATTATCATAAAAGAGTAAAGTCGCAATTAACATAGAATTAATAAGAAACTTATCTTTATTACCAATCCTCAACAATACATCCAAATCCACCCTGCGCACTTAGTTGCAGGGGTCTCCGCACACAGCTGTGGACTTTCAAGGCCTCTGCGCACACAGTTGCAAAGCCTCTACCTTCTATCCTACTCCCTCGACTCAGACTTACAGACGCTTTCAAGCTATTTCCTTTAAGAACCCATTACATTCCATCTTTCCAAAGAACTCCCTTTCCCTCATAGAGCCACGCTCTATTTATACTTTCGCTTGGTCGGCAATCCCTCCGCGGGTCAACTCTATTACTATTTCTTTACATTATTTTTGGGCAAGCTACCGTTTGATTCAACCTACTATAGTTCGCGCTCTGCGCTTTCCGCAGAGTTTTTTACCCTAATATTTCCGAAAATTTCGAGCTTTGCACCCCATACTCGTTCCACGGGGCTTTCATTTCCCAACAATAATTGTGAGAGATTCTTTGTCTCTTCTATGGGCACAACAATGGCATCAAACCTTACTCAGAAACTTCTCAAAACTTTCTTAACTATTCTCCTTTCCTCGAGTGTCTCACCATAAGTCCTAATTTGAGTAACGAGACCAATTACATGTGTAAAAAATGAGTCTACATTCTTAGACTCTTTCATACAAAGTGTCTCAATGTCTCTCCTTAGAATTTGTAGCTTTGATGTCCTCAATTTTGTCATGCCTTGGTAAGTTGTCTCGAGGGTGTCCCATTCTTTCTTGGGCTTTGTTGCTGCTACAACCCTTGGGAAGATACTTTCATGAACTTCTTGGAAAATATTTAACAAAGCTTTTAAATCCTTCTTCGTGTTGTTCCTTAACAAAACTGTTTCTTCTTGAAACATGGCATTGTATGCAATTGCATCTGCTGGTTCATCAAAAACCACTCTCTACCAAATCCAAAATGTCCTGAGAAGAAAACATGGTGTTCATTGTAATAGCCCAATAATCATAGTTTTTTCCATTAAGCGGAGGTATGTGAGGATTAGTCAAGATTTTGATTGATCTTTCCATTTTCTGAGTGTTAAAAACAAAATTGTACCTACTGGTAAATATGCTCCAAAGGAAAAAAACAATTTTCAATCCAAACAATTCTTTTAGTTGCTAATCAAAACACCTGTATTTATGCTAACAAAGTTTTAACCCGCTCAGATACCAAGTTATAAAAAAATTCACAGGGCCAGAGAAAAGGAACCTGACTTAGAAATTGATGGCAAGGCAAGTCTTCAGTTGCGGCAAGAAAACCACAACTACATAGAGGCTTAATTAAAACATAGAATTTCACTCACAACAAAACAGAGTAAGGCTTGGAGCAACACAATAAAACTTTAGCTTATAATTCAAATGCACGAAATTACATTCATATGAGATTGCATCCCATTCACCATGTAAAAACAAAGGTTTACGACCATTTACACTTCACCTCTAAGACATTCACTCCACGATTTTTTGTTCACCTCTCAGACATTCACCTTCTCTCTTGCTCAACCTTGCAAATGAATTTTACATGCATATTTATCCAAGCATAAAACTTTGACTCATTAATTTATGTTAGAGAAAATATTTAAGACACGGGATGGGCGAGTATACAAAATGAGGGATTTCTTGAGCTTCTAGAGGTTGAGGACTGCAGCTAAGAGTTGCACAATGAATGTTTCACCCATACATACTTACCAACCGTCATTAAGTGCTTTAACTTTGTGATGTGTTGCGGAATGGTATGCATTGTACTTCTCTCAGACCTTAGTCCTTTCGTAAACAAACTAAATCGCAACCTGCAAAAATTCTTTTGACAAGTATGATTGTTGTCAAAGTGTTTAACGCAGCGGTTTGGATTAATATTTTCAACATACCAAACTAGCCAATGCCAAAGACTAGATGTTCGATACAGTCCCAAGGTGGTTAAACACAGTATGTAATAAGGAAAATTATGAAAGAAAAAAATTTATGGGCCCAGTATTGTAGCTGTAGATTATAAAACTTAGAAAATATTAACACTAGTGTAACGATAAGTACAAGAATTTTGAGAATATTCCAAGTATATATATAAATGCTCTTCAAGAAAATGTTTATAGGGCCTTTTCCCAAAAGAAAACCTTAATTAAACATTACATTCAGCAAAAGGAGTTTGGATGGAGGAGACCGTAACTAGGATTTGACCCCATAATTTTCACGTCTAACCTTGGAGGCCAAGACCTCGGGTTTTGACACCATAATTTTTTCTTTATGACACTGGAAACCCACAATGGTAATCCACTATAAGTTATTAATCAAGCATAAACCCAAATCAAAAAACAAGCAGTCAAGAAAATTTCCTCTTCGAGGGTCATATCAGTAGCAAGCCTACACAATAATATATGAAAGGAAAAGGAAATTAGCACTTGGACCATCCGCTTAGGGTAGTTAACAAAAAACAGAAAATTGGAGACCAAAATTGAAGTGTGTATATTGTTTATTCGTACTCAGTTCCTCCTACATGATAAAAATGAGAGAAAAACATGTTAGTGCCCAATAAAGTATGAAAGAGTTAAAAAACAATTGATATACGCATATATAAGTCCTTAGGGTTCTTGAGGAAAGAAACATTCACCTGCATGCAGTCGATTCGGTATGGCCATGTTATATAGCAGTAATTAAGATTCCTTTAGTGTTGAGTTGCAGCATGGATGACTAACCAAGGAGCGGTAAAACCCATGTGAAAAAGGATAAGTGAGACAGGGTTTTGACATAATAACGACGCAAAGCTCCTCTAACATCGTAGGCAACAAAAAAATCAAATGAAGAACTATTCCCCTCATTCATCTAGCAAAACCTAGTAAAAGGGAGTGGCTACCAATGGATGGAGTCGGCCATGGATGAACGTTCGAGATCATCTGAGCCATCTAATCCTAGATAATCGTCTCGTAAGGCTTGACCAAATTCCAGATAATTCAAAAAATTAAGACTTGCATGCATATAACTATGCGCATGGTTGAGAGGAATTTAGAATAATCCTATCTATTGATGCCTAGAAATACCATAACAAGGAACACATGAATGAATTACCAAAAAAGTAATATAACAAGTCTAAACATCCTATATAAGAAAACAATATCATATACTATACCAAGTTCTCTCTCGGAGTGGTAGATTAATTACAAATATGGGAAAACTGATGGACGCACACGACCAGAACCCTTAATTAGAGTAAGAAGGGTGTCTCCTATGACATAATGAAGAATCACAAAGAGCTTCATAAATGCTGAAATTTATGCATGCATTAAGTTGGTAAATTTTCTGAGGTTTTACTGACTGCCATTTACATTTTATCTAACTTTGTTGATTATTATCAACTATTGACTCCTTGCAGACTAAGGAATAGCGAAAGTGATTATTATTCTGACACTTTTCCTTAATCACAATCTATACTTTAAATTGCATGTTGGCCCCATTTTCATCTAGGCTTACAACGGTACATAAAAAAATGATAACAATATTTTCATCTTTGCCTTCTTGTTGAAGCGTCCATGCTTGTTCATTTGCTGGTGTAGTTTCATCTTCACCTTCCTTGTTAGATATACTTGACCCTATGGTGGAGTTGAGGTTTAACAATTGTGGTTTTGGGCACCTAATGTTGGTGACTCATGGTAGTGAGCCCATGGTATTACATGTAGCTGAAGCCTTTAAAAGGCTTGTTTATTCTCCATTGTAGGTAGCCATGGTTGAGTGGTGAAAGCTCAGGTTGTTGGCCAGCTTGGCTGTGTTTTAGCCAAGGACAATAATAGATCTATTGTTGGTCGGTTTTTTCCCAATTGGGGTTTTCTAGATAATCATGGTGTACATGGTTTGAATGTGTATTTCTTTATTGTTATATTTATTTCTCTTGAACCTAACAAGTGGTGTCAGAGCTCTGGTTGGCAAGCGCCTTGGATAGTTGTTCGAAATGTTCCCATCCATGAAGTGGTGGTGCTGGTTGAAGCAATAGCTCGTTGCACAAACTAGCGATGTCCGTTGAGTGATGGTTCGATGAGGAGCAAGAAGAAAATGAAGTCTGAAGGCTTTGCCAAGGCCTTGTTTGATGAGGAGCAAGAAGAAAATGCGAGTCCTGGGAATTTTTTTTGGAAATTTAAAAAATCAAGAAAGTCGGGTAATTCTTTTTTTAAAGAAAAATTTGTTGAAGGGCTTTTATGGTTAAAGAAATTTTTTTATTATGAATGGTTAAATAGTGGGATAGGAGTCTTACAGGGTGAAATGCATGGTTAAACTTGTAGCCGTTCAAGTTGTGTGTGGATCAAGATAGCAACAAAATAAAAATAAAATGAAAATTTTCATGTAAATGGGTATACGACTGTAAGACCTAGTAAGGCATGTGTAACACAATAAATCACTGGTAAAGTTTGAATGTTTGCTTGGGTGATATGGGGATGCAAGTGGTGGTATGATGAAGCATGCTGAACTAGGACAGCTTGTCAGATTATCAAATACCTTAACATTGGCTGGGTAGGGCTTGGAGGTGAGTGGTGGGTGGCTCACTTGGCAGATTTGGCTAGATTTGCCCAAGAAAAACCCAAAGTCAAGTTTACAGGGGGGATTGTTAGATAAACTTGACCCTATGGTGGAGTTGAGGTTATGTCAACAGTTATAGTTAACAGTTGTGGTTTTAGGCACCTAATATTGGTGACTCATGGTATTGAGCCCATGGTATTACATGTAGTTGAAGCCCTTAAAAGGCTCGTGTATTCTCCATTGTAGGTAGCCATGGTTAAGCGGTGAAAGCTCAGATTGTTGGCCGGCTTGGCTGTGTTTTAGCCAAGAACAATAATAAATCTATTGTTGGTTGGTTTTTCCCCAATTGGGGTTTTCTAGATAATCATGATGTACATGGTCATGATGTACATGGTTTGAATGTGTATTTCTTGATTGTTATATTTATTTTTCTTGAACCCTAACATTTCTTGCCATAAGATAGTGGTGGAGATTATCAATGTTTTCAACCTCTTTAATCAACTTTCTTGCTACAAACATGTTGTCATCCATTTCATTTGTGTATGGAGGTAGGCATCTCTTCTCACCAAACAAAAACTCATCGATAAGTTGTTTTGCATGCATTAGATTGAACCAATTTTCATAATCATCATCAAATTTGACTTCATACATGTGCTACAAACATGTTGTCCTCCATTTCATTTGTGTATGGAGGTAGTCATCTCTTCTCACCAAACAAAAACTCATAGATAAGCTGTTTTGCATGCATTAGATTGAACCACTTTTCATAATCCTCATCAAATTTGACTTCATACATGTCTTGCATCAGATAGACTTTTCTATAAAAATATTCAAATTCTACATCAATGTTTGTTTCTTCATTATCACATGTTTCAATGTCAATTATAGACACAAGTTGATCATCCATCATTGCATCCTCAATGTTGCAATCTTCAGTTTCACAATTAGTGATGAGACTGAAAGAACAATCATCATTTCTAAAAACACTACTTTCATCATCTTCAGTGTTCTCACTCCCCTCCATAGTGTACTTCATTTTAACAATATCCCAAAATATTTTTGCATTAATTACTTCACCACATCCATACAAAATATTAGACATAATATTTTCATACATAGCTGAAATAATGAGAAGCAATGCCACTGGATTTCTACTCTTAATAGAAACATGGCAGAACTATCATTAGTTGTTTATTCAAATTATTCATGTTGGTTCATATTTTTATGTGGCGTTTCATATTCCGCCTCTGCTTTTTTTTTCTCTCTCTTGATATATTTGAGTTCTCTTTCGAACTCTTTGAGTTTCTTTTGTCGACCCATTGGTGCAATGCAGGCTCCTCGCGGGCAAGCTGCAAGCCACATAAAAATTTCAACCACCGCGCGGTCACGCTCCACCAGTTGAGACCCGGTAGTCTTATGACATTCACGAAATTAATATGAAAGTAATATGAAAGTAATCTAAAATGTATTTAGATCGCGCAATAGAATGGAATATCAATACGAAATTAAAAGGAGTCCAAAACTAATGCTATGTTGAACAAATGGACAAGTGTCTTGACAAGAAAGTTTAAACATTGATAGTCGTACATTAAACAAACTATTCAAACTGAAACTCCAATATTTTACAGCCTGCCGCAGCCATATGTCAGTGCATCCACGATGGTCGATTGGATTGAGATCTTTGTCCTCGGTATTGCAACTTATCAAACTTCGTGAGTCCATGGGCACCATAACATTTGTCTGGGCACAGCAGCGAGTTTTCAACCCTTCCTCTACAGCGAAAGGACTTACGATTATTATCAATATCCTAGGAAGCGCCTCTTGCTGCGGATTAAATCATTCCAAAAGTACACTCGTCAAGGAGGCCTTCGCATCCAACCAGATCGCAACGTTCGAGACGCCTGACGCGGCTATTTACAGTCATATTCATACTTGCATTCCTCGGACTTTCCATCTTCCGAATCACGACACCCGGATTTGATTCAACTCCTGCAAGATTTACAGAAACATGGTTATTAATTGGGACAGTGAGTAAAGTATTACAGCATTCTTAGAGGCAATCATGCAGATCCATTGATGGACTAACAACTTCAAGAAGAGAAACTCACCCCATGAAATAACATCGGTAACCTTACTCCTGGATATACGAGGAATCCTGTTCCTTTCTTGTATCTCCAACCGATCATGTTGGGGAAACCGTGAAACAGAATCAAAAGCACTAAGAGTACCTAAAGAAATTGCAAGGTGCAAGCTTGGTGGCAGCGGCGATTCTCTAATAATATGACTGATGTCAATAGTACACATCAACGGAAACCAGCTGTTGACTGATGATGTATGAGATGCCAACAAATCCTTCCATGCTATTTCAACCCATCCAACCACCTCGGACGATTTATCCATACTAATTCCAAATATTTTAGTTTTGCTTCTCTTCCTCAATTCAAACTTCAAAAACTGCTTTTGCAAATCAGAAAGACTCCCTCTGCACTCTAATCAGAAGGTTTGCGTCCATTGAGGACAAGGCTTCACCTTAACTTCCTTCGTATTCACTACAACATTATTACCCTCTCCGTCTCTAAGTCTCCACCGTGTGTTGGGAATTTTTCTGGCAAAATCCCAAAAACACAAAATTCAAGTACACAGAGGCAATGCTCTGTTTCATTTACTCCAGGATCTTTTTGTGCACACTGAAGCTTAAAAAAAATTTACTGAAGAACAGAGTATTGCACCACTATAAAAGATTTTCTATTCATTAAAATAAATTCACTGATACATATTCAGCCTCTTTCACTTAGAGGGATTCACTAAAACATTTCAACAAAATTACTCTGTCTCCTTTGAAATTTTACACCACTGTGTGTAAAAATTTCATTTACATTCACTGTTATGTGAAAACAAAGATTACAGGGATTTACTGCTGTAAAAGAAATAAAATGATCTGTGTGAAAAACTACAAATTCACCAAAACTCACTGTTCCCTTCTTTTACTGCTGTGTGAAACAATTCATGGTTTTTGATACAAACTTCCCCCTGGTTTTCTTCTTTCACCTCTTCGCCTTCCTCCCTGCATTGTTGTGCGTTTTTCATTTCTTACACTTACCAACAATTCATGGTTTTTGATACAAACTTCCCCCGGCTTTCTTCTTTCACCTCTTCGCCTTCATTCATGCACGCTGTGCGTTTTTCATTTCTTACACTTACCGAAAAAAATGGTCAACAAAAACATAAAACATACTATACGTATGCAACCACAACACCAAAAAAAAATTACCTTGCGTACATGACAATACTCCCGTAAAGAAAACATTAAAATTTAAAAACATTTACCTATGCCCATGCCTATTTTAAATTACGCCGATACATGGCATAAAAGAAAGTTAAAAAATCCGCGTACGCGTATGACAAAACTTTAATAAAAGTATGGTCAAATTCAACTTGACTTTACTACACGCCAAGCTTTTAATGTTGGCAGTATGCAGCAACCCTGGAGCAGATCGGACGGCGGACGTAGATATCAGGAGCCACTTTTATGACGTATGGGGAGAGCCACGCGTCAACACTATATTGTATCCGGCTCTTATTTACGAAAACTGCTTTCACACAAAAGCTGTCCAATAAAATTACCGACGGTTTGTGGTTTTGCAACTGTGGTTTCGGGGATGGTACGGCTGCGTGATGCGTTGAAATTACATTTTCAACACACTGCGCAGATGATATCTAACAAACATATTGGCTCGTTTATCAGCAGTCTTAACAAAAATATTTCTTGCTTCAATAATCTTCAAATTCACCACCATATGCACGGTGTTCTCCGTTCCGTCAATCCCTGTCGTAATATTAAACTCACAACTTTCACTCTCCATCACCACCTGAAAACTGAATGTCCATCAACACCCTCAACACTGAACATGCCTGCAGCATTCGAGTTTAGGTCTGCTACTCTATAAATAAAGAATTTTCGGCCATGAGAACGAAAGCACACGTGCTGGAAACTTTTCAAAAAAGTAAATTCAACGTGAGGTGCTGTCCAAATCTGATGTGATATTCATGATCAGTCTGCAAACCAGTAGAGATTGGACAGCGTGAGAGTCATATGCCGATTCTACACGTGGCATCATACAATATGAAGTTCTTTTGTCGGCTAATAATGCAGGTGTCAATGTTACTCAAAGCAAAATATAATAAGCAAACACAGTTCATTGTTGGTTCGTTGAAGATGCGGTGCAATGAATACATCGAGCACTGGAGAGATAGTTATAAAATATTACATTATGGGAATCTACTCTAATAAACCCCAATTGCTGAAGCAGACTGCTATGCTGATTCGAAGATGCATGATAAGTAGTTAGGATTTTATTTCTGTTCTTAATTAATCAAACGAAATTTTTCTGTAGATATTTGAGAAACATTTATAGCACACGAATTAGGCACAAAATTACTAGTGTATTAGACATTTAAACCAAGATACATCACGGTAATACAGTGGTTATGATATGCAATAGATTTTAAATTGAGAGATTGTTTATTGAAAAAATATAACAACAATTTAATCTAATCAATAAATTTAATTTACTAACAAATTTAATGTTTTAATATTTAATAAATTTAATGTAGTAACAAATTTAATGTACCAATATTTTATTGTAAGTGTTAATTTTAAGTTTTTTTCTTAAAACTTAGATTACATAATTATTATTACAAAGATCAATACAAGAAACAAAACACACAATATAAAATCAACAATATTGACATCTATAGAATATTTCTCTTTCAACTATCAGGCAATTTCTAAGAAGGTAGTCTAGATATTGAAAGTGTTCAGAAGTTAACCATATAGCTTGACTTGTCTAACACACAAGGACTTCATACTATAACAAATAGTGGTTGTTCAGGGTTCTGAGCACCAAAAACAACAAACTACAACAATACCTAGATACAATCAAACTAGTAATATATTTAAAAAATTCAGAGGATCAATAAACCACTAATTCGAATTATTACATTGTTCAATAATTAAATTAAATTTTACATAAATATATCATATGTCAACGATATAATACACACATCATTTAATTTGAGAAATTGAGACATTTCACATGATGCTACTACCAAAAACAGATAAGTAGAATGTCTAATGGTTGCTAACATGGCCACAACCTCATTCAAGATTCACCACAACAATGTGCACCGATGGTTTCCCTCGATACCGAAATCCCGATCACACATGGCCCGATACCTCCGACATATATATATTATAATATATGCATAAAAATATACATAAAATGAGCCACTTGAGGACCCGAAATAATATGAAGCAAAATGTTGATTACCCATTGGGTCCAGGATATCGGGTCGGGACTTCATCCCATGAAAAAGAACTGCCCACTTGGTTTTCCCGATACCGAAATATTTGTGGACCCGATAATTTATCAAAAGGGGTTGATTCCATCGTCGGGTCCGGCCCATCAGCAATAACAAAACTTTAGCTGCTATTTCGCCGATGCGCAGTTGGAATTAATTTTTCAACACTCCCCTTTAATTTCAATTGCTGGGCATTCAACCATACCCAAACACTTTCTCAAAAATTCAAAGCTTTTCTGATCCAATGGCTTTGTCAAGATGTCTGCTACCTGTTCTTGAGTCCTGCAATGTTCTAGGACAATTTCTCCAT
>APFE030037054.1:0-22577 GCA_000404065.3 Pinus taeda | reverse complement strand
ACACATCCAAAAACTCTCATGTGGGTGACTCCTTGCTTTCTCCCACTCCATGCTTCTTCCGGCACTTTGTTCATCACAGCTTTTGTAGGACACCTGTTCAAAATATACGCTGCACAATTTATAGCTTTGGCCCAATAATCATTTGGCAAATGTTTTGCCTTCAACATGCTCTTCGCCATATCCATGATGGTCCTGTTCTTCCTTTCAGCAACTCCATTTTGCTGTGGGGTGTACCTTGCTGTAAATTGTTTATGAATTCCATTTTCTCTACAAAATCTTAGGAATTCTTTGGAGATATACTCTCCTCCTCTATCAGTTCTTAAAAATTTAATATGCAGCCCGCTTTGGTTCTCCACAAGTGCCTTGAAATTTCTGAACTTCTCAAACACTTCACTTTTGTTTTTAAGGAAATAAATCCAAGTCTTTCTTGTAAAGTCATCAATAAAAGTTAGAAAATATTGGTTGCCTGCCAGTGATGGGGTTTGCATCGGTCCACATACATCTGAGTGGACAATCTCTAAAGGTGCTTTTGCCCTTATGCATTTCCCTGATGGAAAACTTTCTCTGTGTTGTTTTCCCAATATGCAACCTTCACAAAGGCTGTCCGGTTTCTTTATCAGTGGTAATCCTTTCACCATTCCTTTTCTGCTCAACAAATTAAGACCTCCAAAGTTGAGATGTCCAAATATCAAGTGCCACAACCAGTTTTCATCTGTTGGCACACTTTGGAAAGCCTCTTGGGTAACTGTTGCAATTACCTCTTTGTTTTTCAAATCTGCTCTTATTTTGAGAGGGAACATCCTGTTCCTTGTCATCCTCACTTCAGCAATACATCTTTTGCTGGGTGCTATATCCATGATGGTGCATACATCATTCTTAAAGAAAACATTGTATCCCTTATGGACAAGCTGTCCAATACTCAAGAGGTTACATCTCATTCCTGGGACATAATAGACATCTGCTATGGTTTTCCTTTCACCCTTCTTTGTAAATATTTTTATTTCTCCTTTTCCCATAACAGAGATTTTGCTATCAGTCCCAAGTGTGACTTGTGACTTCACACCTTGATCTAAAGCAGAAAATAAAGCTAAGTTTCCTGTCATATGGTTGCTGCAACCTGAGTCTAGAAACCATATATCTTCACTATTCGTTTCAGCCATGTTACAAGCTAATAAAACATTATTTTGGCTTGTATTTTCTCTAGTGATATTTGCACTAGAACTACTACTCATATCATGTTGTTTCTTCCTATATTCATTGGCATAATGCCCATATTTTTTACAATAATAACACTGGACATTGGATTTTTCATACCTCTGTCCTTGAGCATGATTTTGTCCTCTTTGTTGGCTGCTGCCTTGACCTTGGTTCTGATTTGAGTTGCTGCCTCTTCCTTGAGCATTTGCTGGACTGTTCCTTCCACCTCTGTTCTGGCTTCTGCCTCTTCCTCTCTTGTTTCCTTTGCCTTGACCTCTTCCTCTTCCAAAGGACATCTGGGTCTTGAAGGCTTGTTCTAGAGATGAGTTTTGATTTCTACTCAATCTCTGTTCATGTGTTATCAGTGATGCATGTAGTTCATCAACTGAAAAGTTTGAGAGATCCTTTGTCTCTTCAATGGTGGTGACAATAGCATCAAACTTTGAGGGTAAGACCCTCAATATTTTCTCCACAATCCTCCTTTCTTCAATTGTTTCTCCATGAGTCCTCATTTGTGTGACCAAACCAATTACATGTGTGAAGAATGAGTCAATATTGTCTGACTCCTTCATGCACAGATTCTCAAAATCTCTCCTCAGCAACTGTAGTTTTGCTGTCCTCACTTTCTCCATGCCTTGGTAGGCTGTCTTGAGGGCTTGCCATGCTTCCTTGGATGTCTTAGCTCCTGCTATCCTTGGAAACACACTCTTGTCTAAGGCTTGATATAAAAATACAAGGGCTTTTGAATCCTTCTTCCTATTGCTCTTCAATAGGTCTTTCTCCCCCTGAGTTAATCTGTTAAACTCAGTCTCATTTGCTGGTTCATCAAAACCATCTTCAACAAGTTCCCATAAATCTTGACAGGCAAACAGGGCTTTCATGGTTATTGCCCAATAGTCATAGTTTGTCCCATTAAACTGTGGGAATTGAGGGTTAAACAAACCCATGCTAGTACTTGTGCTAGCCATTCCTTGCATTCTCAGCTATGCCTTTAAATCCTTGACTGTGTATTTAAAATACTGACTGATCTTTCAGTAGTAACACAAAAACTGGTCTGAGAGATACCTGGGTTCTTTTGCTAAGACTTCACTTTGCTGGAGAAGTTGCTGCAACAAAATCCTTCCTACAGCTTCTTTGATGTCTTCAAAGAGCCTAACCTGCTCTGATACCACTGTTGGGGATTTTTCTGGGAAAATCCCAAAAAGCAAACAATAGAATTCATACACAGAAACAATGCTCTGTTTTCTCACAGGGTCTTTTTAATCACAGCGGAAGCATAAGAAAAATTCTGAGTGCACAGAATAGTGTTTACACACCAAGGATTTATATTAAAAGAAAATGAAGTTACATATGAAGTCCTTCCTCTCTTACAGAGGGATTCACCAAAAATTACCACGCACTACTGTGCAGAAATTACATATGTATATTTTTACTCACGCTGATGCGTGACTCCAAAATGCATCTCTAGAACAATGCACACACAGAACAATGCATATTCAGAACATAGCTTGCGCACTGCTGTGCTTACCTTCTCATTCCGATTCATTTACCAAAAATTACATTAATATATGACTACCAGAGAGAGGACTTACATGGCCATACTTCTGTAAAAAGAAGACAGTAAGAATTAAATGATTTTACTGATATTTTCTATGCCCATACTCCCGCTCAGGAAAAATTAAAAACTTCACCAAAAAACTTACCAACCACAGTAAATAGCATTTACTGTTTTACTGAGATAAACGGCGGTAAGAAGACTTTCACTTCACGTCAAAATCATTTCCCAGGCTTTTACTTCATCCATTATCCAATATGCTTTTGGAACTCTTATCGGGTCGGGACTTCATCCCATGACACAACAATGTGCACCGATGGTTTCCCCCGATACCGAAATCCCGATCACACATGGCCCGATACCTCCGACATATATATATTATAATATATGCATAAAAATATATATAAAATGAGCCACTTGCGGACCCGAAATAATATGAAGCAAAATGTTGATTACCCATCGGATCCAGGATATCGGGTCGGGACTTCATCCCATGAAAAAGAACTGCCCACTTGGTTTTCCCTATACTGAAATATTTGTGGACCCGATAATTTATCAAAAGGGGTTGATTCCATCGTCGGGTTCGGCCCATCGGCAATAACAAAACTTTAGCTGCTATTTCGCCGATACGCAGTTGGAATTAACTTTTCAACAAAGTTCAAATGACAATATAAAAGTTGGATGGATATATACGAAGGTTTCCTCCAGGTAGAACGACATTATTTTGCGATAGCTTTAGGTTTCTACATAGTTTAGAGCGTTATCATTTTGAGTTAATTAAAGTATGTTGTCTTGTATTTTATTTTATTAAACAATGCGATGGTTCTTAAATTTAATTTATTTTATATAATAAAACCTCAAAGCTTTTTATTATAATTTCACAAGATACAGGAAGTAGGCCATGGTGCAGATATAACGGATATGCATCGAGCAAGACTGGTGCGCCCGGTGAAGAAGTTGCATCAAACATTGAATTCCATTGATAATCTTCCTCATGCGCTTTCATAAATTTCCGACTCATGACAACAGCGTAACAACTAACAAATTAACAATATTTACTAAATGTGTGCAGTGCACATGATAGTAATGTGCCCACTGCAAACCATTATCTCCATATACACCTCCACCCGTTATCATATGTTTTGATGATTAAGTGCATGTATGCACTGTCAGATTTCTAAAAGGAGAATGCTCATCAACAGTAATTATTCCAATATGGTCTCTTTACCTTGAAAATATCCTTCAGCTTTTGAGATTCTTTGAATACTTTCGCCTGCAACTTCCACCATTCGTCAGTGTGAAGTCCATTAGTAATGCCGTTTGAACTGGATACCATAAGCACCACAAAGATCATTGTCATTGCGTACATCATAGGTCCGCGCAAATATTATTATCATAGGGAAAGTCTGTGTTGCATGATTACTAACTATGGTAGGAAACGATTAAAATAGATTTTGGTCTTCATATAGCATTAAAAATCGCTTTCTAATTCATATACCACCCACTCTTGTCCGCGTCTCCAACTGCTGTCACTCAGTGTAAAGAGCAATTAGCGAAAAAATATAATATAAATTACCATTTTTTATTTTGCAATATCAATTACTTAAATAGAACTAAATTAAAAAATATAAATCACTAAAAGTAATATTTAAATATTATTTAGTTAATTGGAATAAATGAATATTAAAGTGAACAAAATAATAAATCTCCCTGTATTTTAAGTAATGCATAATAACACAATATAAGATAAAATATGAACATAATTGAAAAGAAGGAGATGTAGCTCACAGGTGTGGCATGCATCTAGAGACTACACGCACAAAACAGAAAGATCACTCTAGTACACTATATTCCCATCAATTGAAGATCACATCATTTAAGTACAACAAATCAAGAAGTTGCAACCAAACTCCTAAATTCTAGGAACAAATCCTAAGGAGATACGTTACAACTATGTAACTATTTCTCCATTAATACAAAATAATATTTAATTATTTTCAACTTCCCCCCTTAATGGAGAAAGGGTTCTCCTGGACTCCTAACATCCCTCTAAACAATTCAAACTTCACTCGTGCAAGAGGCTTTGTAAAGATATCAGCCACATTGTCACAAGTTTTACAATATTCAACAATAATTTCCTTTGACTGTACTTTCTCTCTAATAAAACGGAGCTGAGTATCTATATGTTTGGTGCTTTATGGAACACTGGATTGTGTGCCAATTTAATGGTACTCTGGTTGTCACTTTTGATGGAAGTGGAATTCTTCTATTCTTTTCCTGCATCTTTGAGAAGCTTTCTCAATCAGATCGCTTCACACGTCGCTGTACACAATGATTGATACTCAGCTTCACACATGACAAAGCTACAGTACTCTACTTCTTACTACTCCATGCTAGGACCCCGGATCTTATATTGAATGTGTAACCTGTGATGGACTTTCGATCATCCAGGTTACCTACCCAGTCTGAGTCTGAAAAACCTGCTAGAGTAACATCAGATACGCCAGTGTATAAAATACCATAATTAACAGTATCACAAAGATACCTCAACACGCTCTTTGCTGCTATCCAGTGACTTTCAAGCAGTTTTGACATAAATTGGCTCAACACACTAACAGAGTATGCTAAGTCAGGTCTGGTTGTTGTAAGATATATCAAGCTGCCAACCAGCTGTCGGTACATTGTAGCATCAACCTCTTTAGTGCCATCGTCACTTCTCAACTTCAGATTCTGCTGCAAAGGTGTCGTTGCTAATCTACACTGATCCATACCAAACTTGTCCAGCAGATTTTTGGCATACTTCCCTTGGGTAAGAAAAGTTTACCCAATACCTCTGCATATTTCTAATCCCAGACAGTAATGAAGGCTTCTGAGATCCTTCATCTCAAAAACTTGTGCCATAAGCCTGTTATAATAATGTCGTCCACATACAAAGAAATCAAAATAATTTGCCCCTAATTATTGTACTTGGTATACAAATTTGGGTCATTTAAACTTCTATGAAAACCATGCTATAAAAAGAATGAATCAACATTTTCGTACCAAGACCCGGGTGCTTGCTTTAAACCATATAAAGCCTTTTTTCAATCTGCAAACAAGATGTTCCTGCCCCTGCTTTACAAATCCTTCTGGTTGTACTAAGTAAATTTCCTCTTTTAAATCACCATTTAGAAATGCAAATTAAACATCAAGCTGGTGTAATTCCCAATTGCATTTAGTAGCTAAAGCAATAAGCATTCTGATTGTATTTAACTTTGCTACAGGTGCAAAAGTATCATCAAAATCTATACCTTCCTGTTGTGAATATCCTTTTGCAACCAGCCTAGTTTTCAATTTCTCTATACTTCCATCTATATTCATTTTTGGTTTAAACAACCATTTACATCCTATGGGTGTTTTATACTTAGGCAGCTCAACTAAATCCCAAGTATCATTTTTAAGAATTGATTCCATTTCTTCATTCATTGTATCCCTCCACTCCTTAAATTGACTAGCTTCTTTGTAATTAGCAGGTTCTACAATGTTTAAGATATTTGACATTAAAGCATAGTCTCTCAATTTAGCAGGTAATCTAGTCTTCCTACCTGATCTCCTTGGTAGGGGACTTACCTCAACTCTGTCTATTTCAGCGCTTGCATCATCATTGATTACGTTATCTGTTACTTCTTCTTCTTGTTTCTGCTCCTGCTCTTCATCTTCGTCATTCTTTTCTTCTATAAGCAATGGAATGTGGCAATCACTATTAGAATCTTCCTTTCCTTCTTCAACTGTTCATGAAATATGACATCTCTGCTTGCAAAAACCTTGTGAGTCACAAGATTATATAACTTATATGCCTTGAACTCAGTGCCATATCCAACAAATATACATTTCAGGGCTTTGGGGTCTAACTTCTTCCTATCTTCCTTAGGTATATGAGCATAAGCTTTTGACCCAAATATTCTTAAATGACTAACTACTGGTCTGAATCCAAACAGTGCTTCAAAAGGGGTTTTGAAGCTTAAGCATCTAGTAGGACTCCTACTCTTCAAATATATAGTAGTGTTAATAGCTTCTGCCCAAAGACCATTTGATAGACCCTTACCTTGTAGCATGCTCCTTGCGCACTCCACAAGAGTTCTGTTCTTCTGTTCTGCCACTCCATTCTGTTGTGGAGTGTGTGGCACTGTAAACTACTGCACAATCCCATGATGCTTGCAAAAATTCATGAACTCTCCCAACCTGTATTCTCCCCCTTGATTTGAGCGGAGAATTTTTATGCGTTTTCGTGTCTGGTTCTCAACCATAGATTTAAACTCTTTAAAATACTGAAAGGCTTGACTCTTTTTACTCAGAAAGTATATCCATGAATATCTAGTGCAATCATCTGTAAACAAGAGAAAGTAATATACTCCTCCTAGTGACTTAGTTTGCATAGGTCCACAAATATTTGTATGCACCAATTCTAAGATATCCCTTTCCTTTTAGTTAACATGCAAAGGGAACTCTTCTCTATGCATTTTCCCTAATGCACATACATCACAATCCAGCTTAACATTATGAAAAACAAGTAGTCCATCAACCATACCTTTTCTCTGAAGTAAGATGAGGTCTTGTAGATTAAGATGGTCGAATCTCTGATGCTAGAGATCTTCGACTATTGATCTGGCTGCAACCATTGCTTGCTGTGGGATACTCTTTGCATCTAATTTGTACAACCTCCCCACACGCACTCCTTTTGCAACTATTTCCATCTGGCTATCCTTAATGACACAGTTATTCTTAAAGAATTGAACTTGCATATCCTGATCAGTAATCATTGAGACAGAGACCAAACTTTTCTTAATTCCTGGAACATACAATACATTTTTAAGATGTCTAATGTCACCACTAGGTAACTTTACAGGAATGTCACCATGTCCTTTGATCTCATATCCACTATCATCTCCTAGATAAATTTTCGACCCACATGAAGTTTCTTCAAGAAATTCAAACCAGTCCTTCTTACCAGTCATATGTGAGGATCCGCTAGAGTTGACATACCATATGTCATACTCATTTCCCTTTGAAGTTGAAAGAGGACAATCGACTGTAAATAGTCGAAGTTCGTGGCTGTGGTCCTCTTCTTCCACAACAAAGTAACCCTTATGTTTTCTCTGTTTGTTTCTTCCTCCATCTGCTTGCCTCTGATAACATTCTCTAATCTAATGACCAGGTTTTCCATAGTACAAACATTTCTTGATGGGAAAATCATTAGTAGACATACCTTTAAACGGTCTCTTCTGAAATGTGTTGGCTCCTTTCTGCTGCTGCTGCTGCGGTTGCTGGTGCTGGTGCTGCTTCCCTCTGTAATGTCTCCTTTTTGCGATCAGAGCAAGGTCATTGCTCTGAGTTTTCAAATTTTGTCATCGTTGTTCTTCCTATAGCAGGATCCCAGTCAGCTCTTCAAATGAAGGGAATTTCTCCCTTGCTGACAGCCCTGTGATGAACGTCTGGTATTCATCAATCATTCTGTTCAATGTGCGCGTGACCAGATATGAATCATAAACTTTATCTCCGATTGCTCCCAATCTGTCAAACATATCCTTGACTCTAGCAATGAATCTAGCAATAGACTCATTCTCCTCCATCTTTAATGCAAACAGCTTGTCTTTAAGTGACAAGACATGGTTTGTATTCTGCGTCTCATACAGGTTTTTGATTGTCGTCCAAATGTCAACGTCCGATTTACAGTCTCTAATATGAGGGATAACATTGTCCTTGATAGAAATTTTCAATATGACCTTTGATTTTGTCTCCCTTTTATCCCAATCTTGTTGTTATGTCGTTGTTCCTGCTCTCGGCTCATTTCCTGTGACGATCGCCCATGCATTTGCACTTTCAAGCAAAGTCTGTATCTTGAATTTCTAGTTATTGAAATTTGATCCATCGAGTTTGCCAAACTCGTGGAGATATGATTCTAAACTGTTATTCATATTGACTTATACCAGATCCAAACCTCTGTTTTACTGGAAAAAAAAAACTTGTACCTTCAATGTACCACCACCGGGCAAGTCCGATCTGCTGCCACTGAACAGATCTGGAACTTCAATGCGCCACCACCAGGCAATATGCCTCCACCGGGAAAGTCCGATCTGCTGCCACCGAACAGATCTGGAACTCCAATGTGCCACCACTGGGAAATATGCCTCCACCGAGCAAGTTTGATCTGCTGCCACCGAATAGATCTGGAACTCCAATGTGCCACCACAGGGCAATACGCCTCCATTGGGCAAGTCCGATCTACTGCCACCGAACAGATCTGGAACTTCAATGCGCCACCATCGGGCAAGTCCGATCTGCTGCCGCCGAGTAGATTAGGAACTTCAACACGCCACCACTAGGCTACTCCGATCTGCTTCCACCGAACATATCCGCAAATTCAAAGTGCCACCACCGGGAAACTCCGATGTGTAAAAAATTGCAGAATTTTCAAAGAGAAAGAGGTTGGCTCCTTGGCGCTTCTCAACAACTACGGATCCACGCCATAAGAACATAAACAAAATAGATAGTGTCATGAAAATTGGCGCGATTAACAGCTACGAATCCGCACCAATGTGGTTTCTTTTTCTCTGGTGCGATTATTAGCCTCAAACCCGCGCCAATGGGCACGTCTGTTCGTTAAAAACTCATGCCAAACCACTTCTGCTCAAAAATGGCGCGCAACAAATCTGTGTCAACCCTTTCTTGCACTTAGAGATGATCAGTCATCTGAGACCCGTCTTCAGGTGTTACTGCATTCCACCTGACACTCCACTGCCACTACAGTTATCTAATCAGTGATGCATCCTAAAAAAAAGATAAGGTTGTCCCTACTCTGAGCTCTGATACCAAGATAAAATATGAACATAATTGAAAAGAAGGAGATGTAGCTCACAGTGTGGCCTCCACCTAGAGACTACACTCACAAAACAGAGAGATCACTCTCGTACACTATATTCCCATCAATGAAAGATTACATCATTTAAATACAACTTCAGAAATAAGGAAGTTGCAAACAAACTCCTAAATTCTAGGAACAAATCCTAAACTAAGGAGATATGTTACAACTATGTAACCGTTTCTCTATTAATACAAAATAATATTTAATTATTTTCAACTATATATTATGTTGTTTACTTAATAATTGAATATTATTTAGTTTATTGGAATAAACGATATTAAATCTAACTGAGTAATAAATCTTATTGAGTCATTTACCATGCATTATAATAATATATTAAGTTTTCTTAATATTAGTAATGCATAACAATAATATATTATGTTGTTTACTTAATAATTGAAATAATTGAATATTATTTAGTTAATTGGAATAAATATATCAAATTGAACTGAATAATAAATCTTATTGAGTAGTTTACTGTGCATCATAATAATATATTAAGTTGTCTACTTAATATTATATTTTATATTATAGATATGAGATTTTCGAAATGAATTAATTATATGGTGAATTTTTTCATATTTAATTCTAAAATATGTATAATGTTATATTAGAATTTTGGAATAATTAATTAAAAAAATTATAATTTTTTAAAATGAAAATCTATCCTAATATGAGGTGTAACATATTTAGTTTGTGTATAAAACAAATCCAGCATGAGCGAGGTTGTAAGCTTTGTCTGCTTCTCCCAAGTTTTAGCATGGAGATTTCATTGTAGGGAAGCAAGAAAATATGGTTTAAATTATTAGCTCATAAGGGTAATTCAATGTTGATATGATATTTCTATTTGAAAATAAGTTATAGTTCATTAATTCAGTTTTTTTCAGGATCTTCACTCTGGTTCTAGCATTTGTTGGCTCTTTATTTTCCTCCCTTAGTTGTCCCTCCACCTTCTTCTAGTTCCTTACCTTCTTCGCAAGAACAACCTATGGTTGGTTGTGAAGACTATTATTGGGTCTCCTCTCTTTGATGTGTTACTAGATTAGCTCCACATTAATATAGCCTCCCAAGCCTCCCTAATTGATCCTTACCTTCACTCCTTTTCCTTCTTTCCAAGACCAACCTATGGTTGGTTGTGAAGACTATTTCTCCTCTCTTTGATGTGTTATTAGATTAGCTCCACATTAATATAGCCTCCCAACCCACCCTAATTGATCCTTACCTTCACTCCTTTTCTCTGGTAGTTACATTTTTTTCCCTCTCCTCTCCCTACACCCTCCTGGCTTTCCCCTACACATCCATATTGGTATTCTCTTTACTAATCATGCCTAGATATCTTTAGGAAATGAGTTACCTACTATTTTGAGTTGGATTGCCAAGAGTCAACCTTTGCATGTCATTATAGAGATACTCAAACTCAAAATTCAAGAGGAAATATCCAAGGTGAAGAGGGGAATAGTAGTCAAATATAAATGTTTCTGGAATGTAGAAATTGCATGTGACTTCATTAACTACATTCTATATAAACTGGTCACAAGGGGAGCGGAAATATCCAAGGTGAAGAGGGGATTAGTAGTCCAATATAAATGTTTGTTGAATTTAAAAATTCCAGGTGCCCTTGTTAACTACAATCTATATAAATGGGTCACAAGGGGAAGATCCAGTCAATATATCTACACCATAGACATCTATTAACAAAAGAAATGCTACTAAAAAAAAGTCCTACACAAATATATATATATATATATATATATATATATATATATATATATATATATATATTTGTTGTTGTTGTTGGACCAGTTGCAACTCACACTTAAAGGATAAATTATCATTACACTGAACTAGATAAGGAATCTTGCCTCAATTATCATTAAACACTTTTTTTTAACCTCAGTTAGTTTGTATATATATATGATTTTCCCTTTGTTAATTTACATAAATAAAAGCATGTAAATTATCCTTTATACATTTGAAATATTTGTTAATTTTTACTTATTATTTTTTAGTTGGATAAAATTTAGTAAACACAACTAGGATATATATCTATATATATATAAACTCATTAATTTTCATTCAGATAAATTTTACTCAAACTAATATTTTAACCCTATCTTTTTAGCTCACTTAAAATATTTTCTAAGTATAATATTAACTCAATATATATATATGAAATAAAAATTAATTTTCTACTCTAATAAATTTTAACTTTTTACTCTAATAAATTTTATACTTTTGGAGCATTTTAATTTTGTAGGTACTCCAATTTCGTAACATGTAATGCCTCCGATTTTCTGACTTAAAAACGTTTTGACTAACGTGGGTTGATGTGAGAGACATAGAAAGATGCCAAGGAGATAGAAAAGAAATGCAATGAAAAGACAACCAAGAAAAAATAACAGCGAGAGAGAAATGTTATTCTGATGGTATTTATTTTCGGGGATTTCTTTACACGAGGGAAAAGCGAATTTCACTACGGGAGAGAAAAGCGATGAACGCCCTACTTCTATTGGAGATAGATGCTAGTAAAATTTTCCAAGACGCTAGTTTGTATGAAAATTGGTCTCCCGTAAGAAAAAACTGAATAGTCACTGTTGAACTGGACTAAGGGATGGTGGCCCGGGGGAAGGTAAGAGGAAGAGATTAGCTGTGGTCAAATCACTTTGATCTATAAGTGCTGATTTCTTGAAAGTAACCAATGGATTTGTAAAATCATTATTAGTTAGATAGAACGTGTAGAAAAGTGTCACAAAACAAATAAAATAACTATGTTACACAAGTCTCCGGCACGTGGGTACTTCCGCGACACGCGGGTACTTGCAAGATAGATACGCAGGTAATTCCGAGACACGGGATCGGGAAGAGTATCTGCCAGCCAGAAGTTTTGTCTGAATTTACAGGAACTGTCAAGTTGAGAGTGACACTAATATAATATATTAAAATTTAATATATATCTTAAAAATAAAAATAAAATAATTTATTTATTTCCATCTAAAATTTGCTAATGGAATGTCATTTTGCAAAAAAATATGTAAAAGATTGAACTTTGAAACACTACAAAGAAAATCAAAATATTAATCTACCAACAATTTGCTAATCAAATTCCTTCTGAGCAAAGAAACATGGAGAACTCCCAAACCAGAAAAAAGGTTGTTATTGCTCGATTATTAGGTGATTTAATGTGAAGTTAATGTAACATTGTTATTTTGCGCTTCTAGTTTCAAAAATATATAAAGGTAGAGGCCTTGACCACAAAGATCCATTTGCAACCTTAAAAGTGGATATTGCAACTTATTTGCACCTAGGTGAAGTCCTTGTAGTGGGTGATTTCAATGTTAGCACTGCAAGTGAGCAAGCTAGCATTCTTTGTTGTAAAGATGATTGCGACCCTATTTGGCTTACAACAGGTAGTGATCATCAGTAATCATCAACATTTCAGAGCACAAGGGTTGGTGAACAATTGTTGTTGTAAAGATGATTGCGACCCTATTTGGCTTACAACAGGTAGTGATCATCAGTAATCATCAACATTTCAGAGCACAAGGGTTGGTGAACAATTGCTTACTCTGTGGGGCCTTTTATTTAGTCATTTGTAATGGCTTGATTAGATGGGAAAAGTCTCGTAATTTCACTTGCAATACTTACGATGGAGCAAGTGTAGTATATTATGTAATTTTCTCGCATGGTTTATATGAGAAAATGGAGGAATTTTTTATTGGAGATCAGATGTGGGACTTAAAATCAAATCACAAGCCAATTTATTTATGTTTCTCTTGGACTCGAGAAAAACAATTAGAGTCAAAAGTTCAGAATGTCCAACAAAACCTCGCACAAGAAAAAATTCTTTTGATGCCATAAATTTGTAATATCTTCAAAATGACGCTAGAGAGGCTCTTCTAGAAGGAGAAAATCACAATTCACAACCTTCATAGTCATGAATTAATACATTTAATTCAATTCACACTTGCAAATTGTGAAATAGAAAAAATTAAGAAGTCTGAAACAAATTTATTTCCGGTTAATGTTTGTTTGACGAAGAATGCAGAAATGTGGAAAATTTCAAACAAGGATAGCATAAAGCTAAAATCTTTCAAGTAGTTATTAAGTAAGAAAAAGGCAGACTTCATGGTTTCAAGGAGGGAAGAACTAATCTTCCTTGGGAAAAATAATCCCAAATTATTTTGGAAGGAGCTCCAACTGAAAAAGATACATACTGGAAATAGTATTACTGTTGCTAAATGGTTTGACTATGCAAGACAACTCTATGAGCATGATTGGTTGGAAACTTAATTAGAAATTTGTATATCTTGGTGATAATATTAGTTCATGTGAACCTGGAGCTCGGAAGGGGAAGGAACATGGCGAACTAGGGTTTCAAACTCTCTTAGCGATGGAGTACTGCTCAGAGCACGACACCCCTGATCCATCGACCCTGTAACTCCTGACAGCTACGCACGCCAGCTCATAGCTCAGTGTCAATGGCTTCCCTGATTGGGGAGGACTCGAAGCCTCCCCCTTTGGTGAACCCTGCGCTACGGGCCTCGAACAATCCTGACATTACCTCTGTTCCGCAGACACAAACAGATCTGCACAACACTGATTCACACAGTGAACCACAAGGTACAGAAGATATACCCCCAGACAGGCAGCAACACGCAGTGCAAAATGATGAGAAACCCACGACAACCTCTGCAACTTGCAAACCTGTAGCTGCAAAATGACATAAGATTGAACTACCCAAGCAGAGAATCAACACCCAGATCTAATACATGAAAGATCATGCCCTTATTGGGAAATTTATTGGGTTTTGGCCAACAAAGAAAGCCTTACAGGGATGGACAGCAACCAAATGTAAACAAAAAGGACACATCAATCTAAAGCTAAGACCGAAAGGCTTTTTCACAACAATCTTCAACTGCATAGAAGACCGGAACAGGGTCTTAGACAACGGCCCTTACTTCTTCAACATCGTTGGACTTTATTTACGTGACTGGATCGAGCGATTCAACTCAGATAAATAGGATCTCAATTCAACACCAGTCTGGATCCATCTATACTGCCTACCATAGGAATATTGGGATGAGGAATCTTTAAAAGACATTGGAAACAGATTAGGAGAATTCATAAAAGTTGCAGAAGAAACAAAACACAGAAGATACACTTCCTATGCCTGCATCTGTGTCTACATGCACCTAAAAAAAGCTCTCCTGGACTCGGTAAGTTTATTCCATGATGATTTTGAATGGGTTCAGACTTTAGATTACGAGCATGTTCCATTCAGATGTCAAAAATGTCATGCACATGGGCACCTGTTCCAAGATTGTCTGCTCAATGCTAAGCCCTCCTCCACTACCGCCTCTGTGCAAACCAATTAAGAAGGCTTTACCAAAGTGAACTCTCAGAAAAGCAATCACAAAAATCCTACCTCTCAACCCAAAACTACCCCTGTTAGTAATCCAAACCCATCAACCAACAATAGCTTTGATATTCTGGCTCAGACTGATTCTATAGACCCTGTAGCCCCCATGCACTACCGTGAGATTCTTAACCAGCCCTCTGCTAAACCCCAGCTAGATGCACCTCTTGACCATGTCCCTGAGCAACCCCAAGCCACCCCCTCCACTACCTCCATGAAAGAAATGGCATGGAAACCTAATGGTATGGACATCAATACCCTTTTGACCGATCCCTCGCTTACAGGAAACATCATGTATGAGAGCAGTGATCTCAAGCAAATGGATGAAGAGCCTGAAAGCATTGACCTAGGATACTTGGATATCTTTAGCCTTGAGCAGGCATGCAAGCAAAAACAATATGATAAGATCTTGGCGAGACACTTAGAAAGTCTAGAGGTCATCCTTTCCAGAGCACATCAACAAAGATCTCTAGGAATCCAACTGGGAAGTCAGTGGGATGGCAAGAACTTGTTCAAAGACACTAAGAATAGAGGGAGAAAGACAGATCTACAACGGACAATCCTCATCAGGGAAATGTTGGTAGAATCTGGAAGATATTCCAAACTGACCAAGTATTACAGGCCACTCCCCAACCCTGAACCATGAAGCTCACATCATGGAATCTATGAGGGTTGAATGGCCCTAGGAAATACAGAATGATAAAAAACTTGATACAGTAGGAGAAACCTCATATCTTCTTCTTCTTCTTCTTCTTTTTTAAATTTTTTTTTAACAAGGTCGATTACTGATATATTACAAAACATCAAAGGATGAATCTTGTTACATATGATGATAGAAGCATAGAGGAGGGGATCCAAAATGGGTAGGCAGACCCTTGATCCTTGTCAGAGGACTTGTAATTTGAGATTAGAAAAAGATAACGGCTATATTGCCGAACAAACTGGCCTACAAGAAAGCAAAATTTGCAAGACATAGAAAGATTTACATCTGCTGGTTTACTGAATCATCGAACTGGGGCTCCTTTTTCTCACTGATTTTTGTCGATCCCTCTTCCTGCATGCTTTGAGTCATTGCTTTTATGTGGGTTATTGCTTCTTCCAGATGGTTACATTTTTCTTTGAGGCCTTCAATCTCCGCTCTCTGTTTCTCCAACTTTTTTCTCTTGGATTTACTATCAGCCTGAAATTCTTCCTTAAGGTCATTGAAATGTTTTACAAAACAAGCGATCATAAAGGAATGGGCTTTGCACAACATGTAGCTGCTGTTGGTTATTACTCGCTCTATGGGATCTTCTACCATAGCTATATCGAGCTTTGAGTTTGCTTGAAGAGTTTGAAGCGGAGAAAAATACAGCGGATAGCAGAGGGGAGGGGAATAATGGGGGAGAGTAGAAGAATGGAGTTGGCAGCAAGACTGCAAGAGGCACGCAAAGGGGAAAGAGGGAAACAAGAAGGGAGGAAGATAGAGAAGGGGAGAGGAAGAGGCCCAGGAGGGGAGGAGCGAAGGAGAAAGAAGGAGCTGCTTCAGAAAATCAGAGAAACTGTTAGCGAAAAAGCATAAGAAAACACAAAGACCACTGCGATTACCACTGTTGCCGAGGGGAGATAGCCTTCTTTCGAAGCTCAATTTAGATCTGTGGAGCGAACTGGGAAACACCTGATGCTTTATGAAGAGAGCGCTTCTGGGACTCGAGCCTTTACTCTTGTAATCGAGAAGGACTGGAGCTCTAGAGTGGGGGGAGGGAGAAGTATTCAGATGGATATATAATTGTTCGAGGATCTGGAATTCAAAATCTGAGGGATGTGGTTCAGAGATTTTACTGAATATGGAATCTTGTTTTAGATATCTTGTGTAGTCAAAGTAGATTGTGAAGGGACTGATGCCTAACCTCTGTTTGGGATTGTCACGAGAACTCTGTCTGGACAAAGACCCATACCAGATTCTTTTGTCTGTGCAAATATCCTTTGCAGCGGTCATGATGAGGAAGATGATAGCGTCAGCGAGGGAGGAGTCAGTGGACTGATTATCAACTTTGGGAGAAGAAGCAGGCGAGATTGAGAGATGACTGATATACACAGGCTTCCGATGAGTTGTTGTAGGATGGGTAAATTTAAGGGACTGATTTAACATAGATGTGTTCATTTTCACGTACCTGGCCGATAGTTCTGTTGACTTCCCTATTGGCAAAAGAGTCCGCCTCCATATTGTTGTTTCTCAGAACATGTTTGAAGGTGGTGTCTCCCAGATGGATTAGATTGTCCATGATCCAGAGTTTGATGTTGCTGAGAGAATATTTTTTGAATTCTCCCCCTATGGCCAATGCAGCTATCACAATTGCCGAGTCACCCATGATGATTGGGTTCTTAATTTGCATTTATTTCATGATACTGGTGCCTAGAAGGAGGTTTTATGCCTCTGCCATATTATTCGACATTTGCCCCAGGTCCCATTCGTAAGTTACGAGAATTTTGCCATACTGATCTTTGATAATGCCTCCTGCCCTTGCTTTCCCCGGATTAGTTTTTGAAGCTCCATCAAACTGTAGGATGGTTCTCTTTTGCTCATGAATCCATTGGATTATTTCTTCCTTAGTGCCCCTGAGCTTCCAGATATTCCCCCTCATGCCAACTGTTGGAGGGGGTTGCTTATTTTTATCATAACTTAAGTAGAAATTGTTGAACCAGTCTTCCTCCTCCTTCTGCCAGTTGGATCGATCCGGTTGAGAAACAACATCGAGCTGAGTTTGGCTTTTGGTTGTTGAAAATGCAGTTATTCCTGGTGAGCCAAATTTGCCAGCTAAGGGTTGAGGGAATACATTTCCACAAGAGGGTGATGATGGCCTTGCTTTTCCTGGAGTGAGGGTAGCATTTCTCCCAGTCTCTGTGAAGGGTAGTGAGCTAGTCGAAATTCTCTGTTATTCTCAACGGACTGATGATTTGTTTCCAATAGTTTTGGGAATACGAGAAATCTAAAAAGAGATGCTAACTACTTTCCTCCTACGCCCGACAGAGGTAGCAAATAGAGGGACCTTGAAACCCTCTTTTTTTGAGATTCTCAACCGTGAGAATCTGACCTTTGAGAAGAGTCCAGATAAAGAATTTGATCTTTGGGAGACATTCAGTATTCCTCACAGCTGAACGAAGATTCCAGTTACCGAGATTGGAGCATGCCTGGAGAAGTTTGTACCCTTCTTTTACAGTAAAATTTCCTCCACTAGGATCCCATATGTACCTGTCGCAAGCATTTTTGTTTATGGGAGCAGCTCCCGATAGGGAGATCTTTAGGTCAGCCCATTGATCCCTGAGGTTATTTGGGATATCGAGGTCCTTCCAGGCGAGCCAATTATTATGGTCCCATATGGAAATGTTGAATAGAGAGGTCAGGTTTTTTCCTTCCATCCAAGATTTCAAAGTGCTGAATTGCTGAAGGAGGAAACATCATATCTTCTTTATGCAAGAAACGAAATGTAATAATACTCTTCCCAAAACCATCCTTTCAAAAGCATGACCTGGATGTCACACAATGGCAGTGGATGCTATAAGATCCTTGCGTGGATTAGCAATAGCTTGGAATGCATAGGATATTGTGCTCACAGATTTAATGCAAACCGCCACTTCATTCAAGCTAACTTCCATATCATAGGGACCAATGTGCATGGTCATCTTACCAATGTGTATTTCCCGCAAGCTGTTGAGGACAAAATCACAACGTTGGACACGCTCACACTACTCAACACCAACCGAACCCATCCACTCTAGATCACGGGAGGCAATTTCAACATGATCACCAAATTATAGGAAAAATTAGCAGGTTGAATCAAACTGGACAATGAAAGTGAGTGCTTCAAGGAATTCATACAAGGCAACTCGCTAATTGACCTCCCCAGCAACAACAGAATATTCACTTAGAATAACAAAAGGTCTGGTCCTCATCAGATTGCTTCAAGGCTTGATCGATTCCTACTATCAGATAACGCCATTCACCTGGGAGGAGACCTCTCATCCTCTATTCTGCCATTTGCAGGGTCAGACCATTGGCCAATCTCACTACAGTGGCAACGAATGGGAAACTCCACTAGGAGACCCTTCCACTTTGAATCCTTTTGGTTAACCCATCCACATTTCAAAGATCTAGTACAATAGGCTTGGAAAAGCTTTCTTCCCCCTACAGGTTCCAAAATGTTCCAATTCCAGCAAAAGCTGAAGTTCCTAAAAGCGCAAATCAAAAAATGGAATAGTGCTACCTTTGGTAACATTTTTCAAGCTCATAAAGCCCTAGCTCAAGAAATGGAGAAACTCCAGCAAACCAACATCAAAGAAGGAACGACTGAAGCACATAACAAACAGGAAAAGAATCTTTAGACTTAGATCAATGAAAGAGAAAAACAAGAGGAAATCCTCTGGAAACAAAAATCACGAATAAGATGGTTAAAGGAAGGTGAAAGGAATAAAAAAATCTTCCACTACTCAGCAATCCAAAGGAGAATGCATGACAACATGATCGGAATTGGATCCATCAAGAACTGTCAAAGAACCATGATTGTATCAGGTCGGGACAAATCTGTAAAATTCCAAAACAACGATCAAAAACACCCTAAACCAAGGGCAATGGCAGCCAGCGTGGAACGATGACGACCTTGGTCAAAGCATGCCGACCGAGGCCTATGGAGACTGCGCGGAAGGTCAAAGTAGCCCCTAGGAGCCTCGGATCGGGAAAAGGGGTGAATTTTGGCACTACTCACGCATCGCTGGGTGAACAAGGCCAAAATGGAGGAGCCTCGAGCACTCGGTCATGTCAGGAGCCGGAGAACCACGGGCGAAAAAGTGAAAAGCGCTAATGTACAAAGTCGGGACTGTTACGCAGTAATTTGTCACCGTTGGTCACCGTCCTTGTTACCCCCCCCACTGTCACACATTGGAGGACACATTTACGGACCTGTGGCCAGTGACATAACTTGAAAACACTTGCATTGAGGTCTCCTGAGTATGAAGTTCAATAACCCTGAAGATTAACCTCTGAAGATGCCCTTTTTCCATCAGCGCGGGTCCACAGTGTCTAACCCGCGCCAATGGCTCAGTTCCTACAAAGAGGGCGCGCCCATAGATGCTCTGTCCTAGAACAAAGCCCGCGCCACACAATTTGGGCATGATTTTTGGCCAGCGCATATTGGAATGCTTTTTCCTCCGTGACTCACCCAGTTCCCTGAAGGAAAAATCCAATAAAAACAGCTGAGCGTCGGCTTTTCTATCCAAGACAACCGAACTCAATGGTTATTTTGGGACATTGCCAAAAACTCAGAAGGTGTCCACATACGACGCACATCTCCTCTCCCCCCATCTATAAATGCCTGTCTCCCCATATTGAACGGGCTAGTTCTTGAGTGCTAGTTTTTGGAGAAGAAGTGCTAGAGTTTTTGAGAGAGATAGTATTGAGCTAAGAGCTGAAAGAGAGGTTATGCTGCCGGATTGTGGAGAGAGAAAGTGACTTTGCAAGACATGTCAGACTGACTGCTGACCCAGCTAGAGGAGATTTGTAGTGTCAAGCCTTAAGTGGTTGTAATTCTTCTCTCTTTTCTATTAAATGATAAGAGACTGTTATTATGGTTCCATTCATGTGTTCTACTTGTAATATTTGAATTATATCCTGCTTGACTGATATATAGCTGTACGATTTCGGATTTTATGCTTGTTTGTGGGTTGTTCTTCATTTGTGCAGGTGTCCATGCGTGAAGCGCAAGGATAGCGACCGGCCAGAGCTAGAGGACAGGAGCGACACTTCTCCCACAACAAACAGCGCTGGATCCCAGGTTGGTCTCCTTGATCGATTTCTAAATTGTATAGCTAGGAACTTGCATGCAGCATGTTTGATTGTTGCTAGACCCCTGTGGGGCTAGTGGGATCCACCTCTGTCCGCAGAGGGGATTTACATCCGCAACAAATTGGCAACTCCACTGGGGAGTTTGTCTATTGATTGTTTGTGTTATATTGTCTGATTTGTAAATCGTGGACGGAGCCTGAAGAGCAGCCAGGCAGCCTTCGAAACACTTCCGCTATGCGGAAGTGAAGTAGATCAACGCCACTTCAGTCTATCTCCGGGTTGATTTACAAACTAGACGGTATCCATCTTGCTTTGCATGTCGTTTTTCTGTCATTTTCTTGTCTGAACAATTTCTTTCCTTGAAGTTCTTGCTATCCTTCACTCACTGGCTCTGTCTAGTTCTTTTTTTTCCTGGCAAGTTCCCGCCAGCGCGGTTCTTCTCTGAACAGTCGCGCTACTGGGCGCGATCTGCTTTCGGACAACTCACGCTACACTCTGTTTAGCGCGAGTTGCAGGCTCACAGTCGCGCCGCACCGGTTAGATCTGTTTATAAGCCTGTTTGTCAGTCTCTGATGCTTGGGTCTGGTTTTATGCCCTGTATATGCCTTCTGGGAGTCTGTTAGATTGATAACTGGCTGGTGGTGTCTCGTCCTTCGGTTGTTTGCCATTGCTTCCCGATTTCACATTTTGTTTTTGTGTTATCGAACCTCCCGTGGGTTTGACGATTTATATACCCAGTTCTTTTGTCATCAGACTTTTATATTCTCCTAGTGGTTATATCAGTTTTTGCACTTCATGTTGCAAATATCTCGCTTGTAGCTCACTTATTTTTTCTTGATTTCGTGATAACTTAGCTTACGTAGTTACATGAAAATCTTGTTTTTCTTTTGCTTTGTTGGGTTGTTGTGTTTTGTTTCAAAAACTGGCTATTAGATTCTTTAAAAGCAATTATCTGATAGTGAACATCTCTTGAACGCTTTAAGTGCATCATCATTTTTTTTTTTTTTTTAAAGAAAAAAGAAAAAGGTTTTTTTTTCATCATTTAGGCATGTTATGGTAGTTTTTTGCTTTAAAATAGAAGAAAAAGAGAAAAGTTTTTCCTTTCTTATTGATTAGCTGCATTAGAATTTTTGGACATCGTTTTGTTTGCATGAACCTCTTAACTCTCCTGTAGCTAGATTTCATCCAAACAAAACGAATACAGTTCTTGTATGTAGTTGCATTTAGCATTTTTCGAGAGATTACATTCGCTAAGGCCAGAAACTAAAACTTAATTAAAGATCAACAATAAAATTTATTCAATGAACCTAACAACGCATTGGAATCTAACGCTCATACTTTAGAGGTCTAGGCTAGAGACGTGTTCCAGCGTCGTTAAGCCTGGTGGTTTATCATCGAGTGGTTGGGTGATTCCTCCACGGTGAAACGATAGGTACCAGTACGGACTGTGCTCCCACGTACCGTCGCGTATATTTTGGGAGACCCCTATAGGATTACAACCTTTTATCCTTAGGAAGCCGAGTCTGCCGCCCTACAGACCGTAATGCACTGAACACAGCATTCGGGAAGATTGACTGCAGTACGGGAAGTCCTTGGTGATCTTCTGATCGCTAAGGTGTATAAGCAGTTTTACGGATTGTTTGGCAAACCCTTTTACCTAGAATTCCAGAGTAGTCAGCTTTTGATCCTT
>APFE030037045.1:0-10532 GCA_000404065.3 Pinus taeda | reverse complement strand
GTAGGATTAGGATTACAAAAATGATTATACCAAAGGATGGCAAGATTTGGTAGCCGGATCCCACATAGCCGGCAGCAGATATGCCCGTCCATTAACTCCGCGGGCATTGTAGCTCGCCCCACTTGTTTTATCCATCAGAGGCTCCCCGGGGAAGCCCGGGTGAGCCCCCTTTCCATATATTCCGGAGCAGGCGGAGACGGCCTCTAAAGGTGCAGCGGCATCCCCTTGGAAGTAGCCGGTGTTGAATGGATTAGTGGCTGCTCCTGCCAGAACAGCGGCAATGTTGATGATCATGCCATCGATGCCCACGTCTCCGTTTGGTGCCACCAGGGGAGGAGTCTGGGGTCCATACATGGGCTGATGAAACGGCCACGCGCACTGTCCAGGGCACTGACTCGCAGAATTCCCAACCCACGCGTATGGAATTAGCTGCTCATGCTTCTCCTCCTTCCCCTGCATCATTCGGCTTCCTGTACTTGATAATACATTGAGATTGAGATTGGCATGGAATCCGCAGGAGCTCATGCAGAAACCCTCCACGGTGACATCCTCGGAGGTGAGCACCAAGTACACAGCATTGGCATTTCCGGGTGATTTCCTCGGTGGCAGAGCACCCGACTTGAGGGCAGCTTCAACCAGAGCAGCAATGTCAGTCCTCTTGAGTGACTTGCCGAGAGAGTATTGTTGGTCCACCTTCTGCTTTCCAAGCATTACAACACTGGATGTGGATGTGGGTGGGGCGGCCTTGTTGTTAGAGTGGGTGCCCTCGTACTTGTGCGTGGTCTTCCACCAAGTGGAGGCGGAGGCGGAGGGCTGATTTGCTTTTCCCTCTGACGTCTTTGCCCCAAGAGATTGTACAAAATCCCCCACAATGGAGCGTTGAACAGGCGTGAACTGCCCATACCAAATCAAATGGAGAGGGATCACCCCACTGGCAGAGAGCAGAGGACCATCATGGTAAGTCAAAACAACAGATGCCTCTTCCACCAAAGCAGCAAGTTTCCTGGACTGTCCACCAGCAGCAGCAGGAGATGCCCACAATGCCGCCATACAAAACACGCCCATCTGCAGGATCACAGTGAGTCGAAGCCGCGAACCACAAGCAGCCATTTGAATTTTGAAGTCAAGCTGGTAAAATACCTTGCAACCTTCACTGTCACTATGGATCGATCAGAAGAGAATCGAACTCGCTTATAACAACAATCAAGAAAGAATGAAGCTACAAAAACTGGTAGTGGGATAGAGCAGGGAAGAAAAGATGGTTGTGAGATTGTTGTGAGATTGAAGAGCAGAGTAGAGGGATTAGGTTTAAGTAGGGGGAGTTGTGGAAGCGAGGACGCGGTTACGCAGAAGGAGGTGGTGACAGCGATGGACAGAGGGGTGCCATGCTGGCTGGCATTAGAGAAACCGCGGAGGTATAGTAGTTTGGAACGTTCCAAATGCCCAATCCTCCGTTAGAAAAAGTGATGTAGTGCGTGCAGGTGAGGTGAGGTGAGTGGATGGAGATATTCCTAATTTCCGACTTCCTTCCCAATTTCCTCTTCCTCATGGATGCGCGTGCCTCTCCACAATCCTTCAGTGGAGACAACTATCCCGCCGCTAACGATGAGGAGTGTCTCTTGTGGAGACAACTATCTTCTTTTTTAGCGGTCGTGGGTTCCCTGCAGCTGGAGGCGGCGGGCCTAAGTTGTCATCATAATGTACAATAAGTGCCGCTAAATAAAAGATATAGCATCTTATTACTCAAAACATAAATATTTTTATAAAATTAATGTTTAGGGTTTTTATTTAATTTTATATCCATGGCTTCTAAATCTTCTATTTAGAAGGATGAAAATTGATGTTCTATCTAGCACAAAGTGCAAAAAAAACACTTTGGTTCATCCCTATATAAGAGAAATGGTGGTTTTCCCTTGAAATTTTTTTGGACATTTTAATCTATTTTTGTCGCTCCTTTAAATAGTATGCCATATGTAATTGAAATACCAACTTTTTAACAATGTTCACTTTATGTGTGTTAAATTATTTTTTAGGCTCCCTTGTTTGTTAAGCTTAGAATATTGTGTTTAATACTTTTAGCACACAAGACATTATGAGGTTTAGTTTTTCCATGATCAAAGTTGACTCGTGCCCTTTCCAACTATCCTTGTTCATGCATTTTCTCCAAAGACAACATTGCCTCCTTTTCCTTCTTTTAGAGTAAGAAATTTACTATGATCCTTTGTCACGTGTTTTTAATATCCACTATCAATAAACCATTTTCTTACTTTGCGTTGAGAATATACATCAAGTCCACACTCCTATTATTGTTGCATTCATTTCCACACCTTTACACATTGTTCTCTATGTTTGGTAATATCTTCTTTCTTTCTTTTCTTAGGAAACCCTCTTGTGCTACTTGTATAGTCACATGTTTTGTGCTTATAATTATTACACTTGTGACTTTCAATATGATCCAAGAGGTGAGTAAATAATTTGTATCATCCAGTACCACCTTCATTAAGACTTCTGGTTTTGTTGCTCATAAAATCATTCTTTGAGGTCTTCTACGATCCTCTATTTCTATTTCTCACATAAGCTCTACAATTTATTTCTTCTAGACAAGAATTATTACAAGAAAGGAAATATCCAAAGAAGAGATTTTGAATTCATTCCTGATGATCTTGTGAGAAAAATCAACTCTCTATTGGTCTTCATCTCCTTTCTTTGTTATGCTTTCGTCGTTCACAAATCCACTTAGAAAATCACATCTAGACTGAAGTTCATCTCCTTTCCTGGTGCCACGTTCATTGTTGAAGGGGCTCTTGAGAAAATTGGCATAACTTTTATGATTTTCTTTCATTTTCTTTTTCTTAAGGCTTTCTGCTTGATTCTTCCTAAAAGGTCTTATGACGTTCCACGTATAAAAGACCCATTTGATGAAAGGTGACCTTTGATGGCTGAGAATATCATCTAATATTTCGACACTTTTTCCAAAGTTCAAGCTTTGATTCGATTGAGCATTTGATTTATGTAGTTCCATTCTCAAGGAAATGAATTTTTCTTGTAGATTTTAATAATCTTCTTCATTTTCTTTCAACTAGAGTCTCGCTGCTTATTTTATCATCTTTGCATCTTCTAGTTGTGTATTTAAGATGAAAATTGTTATTTCATCAAGATCGTGATCCTTTTTCTTCTAGGGCACTAACAAGTTATGCCTCAAGGTTTACTTTCCTATCAATATTATCATCCTTTGAGTCAATTCTCTCTTCTTGATTATTCTTTATCAACAATATTTGTGTTAGAAAGGAAGCTCTTCTTTATTAATATTAGATGCATATTTATCACTCTCTTTTGAGCCGATAATATCTTCTCTGGAATAAAAACCATTCTTCTTGGAATACATTCCTCTTTTGTGTTGATATGACTTGCTTCTATTTTGGTGTTCTTCTTCCTCACATTTTGCATATGGACATTTAGCAACAAAATACTCTATTTTACCACAACTAAAACATTTGATTGGTAGATTACCTCGGTATTTTCCAAATATTCTTTTCAACTTTCTCGTAAACTGTGACTCTTCTACATCTGATTCATTTATTGAAGAATCATTGGCTTTCAGTTCTTTTGTCTTCTTTGAAACTTTGAAAGCTACTTCCTTCAATGTTTACTTTCCTTTTTCTATTGTGATTTCATATGTAGTGAAAATCCCATGTAGCTCATCCATCTTCATATTTTCCATATCCTTTATTTCTTTAGTAGATGATATATTTGCATCAAATATTAAGGGGATAGATCTCAACACCTTCAATACAGGCATTGATTCCTCAACTTCTTCACCAGGTTCTCGGAAAACATTGATCATCTCATCCACAGGAAGGAAGTATGCTGCAATATATTCTTTATCATTCGCATTCAATCTTTTGAACTATCTTCTTTGGGTTTGAATTTTTTCTCTCTTGACTTTTTCATCTCCTTCACAATTATTTTGAAGTTTGTCCCAAATTTCCTTTCCATATTCACATGCATTACTTTGACAAACTCTTATTCAGATAGGCCACAAAACATGGAATTCATGACCTTTCATTATTTATACAAGCCTTCTTACCACCTTGATTAGATGGAGAAGTTGTTAGAGCTTTATAACCATCCACTATCTATGTCCAAATGTAAAAAACAATGTACATTAGATAAGTCTTCATCCTTACCCTTCAGAAGGCATAATTTGTTCCATCTAATTATTTAGCTTTGGTTGTGAATGAACCTTCCTGACTGATCATGGTCCCTCTGATATCTCCCTTCTAGTGGTTGTACTACATTTGAAGGAACTTACTTTGATACCAATTATTGGATTCACACTTACACTAACCCAGGGCCAGGGGGTGTGCATGAATTAGTATAAGAAAATTTATATCTTATTTAAATAGTCATGAGTCATAACAAATAATATCACATACAAAGCACAAGATATAAATGAGAATTTCTGTATAACAAATCTTTGTAGCCACCAATCTATTATGAAAAACTCTGTAGGAACTAACCTATAAGACATCGATCCCACCTGCTAAGATATTTGTAGGCATTAACTTATAAAAGAGACCAATCCTTTTTATTGCAAGATTTGTATGTGCTAACCTATAGGAGACGCCAATCCCTTTTATTGAAATATTTGTAGGCACCAACCTATAGGAGACATTAATCTCTTCTATTGCAAGATTTGTAGGGACCAAATTAGATAGGAGACACTAATCCCTTTTTCTCCAATATTTTTATGCACCAAACTTCAAGAGACACTAATCCCAATTTTTGCAAGATTTGTATGCACCACCCTATACGAGACACCAATCGTGTTTGCTGCAAGATTTGTAGCCATCAACTTAAAGGAGATACCAATTTACCTAAATTGATAAAGTGTCTAAATTTTCATTCTTTAGTGAAGAACAATCACTGTTGTTAAAGGGTAAATAGAATGCATAATGCAATGTGACATTGCTTGCACTGAATGCATCTTTTTCCGTATGCGTGGTGATTATTCCTTTTAGCTGTGATGGATTATAAGCCAATGTTCCATTATGTATGCATACTGTTGTAGCTCCTAGAGACAGCCTTGGATTGCTTACAAGACCAGTGCCTCGGCACACTTAGATTCTGCGTGGCTCACATAATTTTCTAGAAATGGAAACATCACATATAGTTTGTATATATATATATATATATATATTGGGTTGGTTCATTCGCCTAAAGGAGTGAGACATGAATTTCTAGTACTTCTTCACATGTACAAATCTTAGAAATATGCCTAAAACAGTGGAGGCTGAGTAGTTCAAGGACTTATAGTTTAATAAGCTTTGTAGAGCAAATGATAGAGGAAAAGAAGAAAGAGAAACTCATCATATGGAGCATGAGGCTTCAAGAATTCTACACTTAACGCATATATCTTGAGTCATTAAAAGTTTCTATACTTATTTGAGTTACAAGCAGATATAGTGGACAATAAACAGAATAGGTGTTATGATTCATGAAGCACAACTATTAAAGATGTAATTCAATAATCCATACAGGCACATGCATTAACAATGTTGATACAAATGAACATGTGATATAATTAGAGGCACTTGCATTAGCTTATCGATACAAATGAATCTATGAGAAAGGCTTTAAATATTACTAACAGTTATGATTGCATGAATTCAGAGAAGAAGTATGAACATAAATTGGGTTTAATAGAGGGATAAAATATTGTAATACTTGAAGGGGGAATCACCACCATTTCACTGATATTCTGAAAGATCTGTATTACAAAGCCATACAATCTGAAAATAAGATGTAGTATTTTCTTTAGAATTTCTTAACCTTTCTTAAGTCTTTCTTTCCCCTATTTATTTGGAGAGGGGAGCCTGAACATTCATGACAACAAAATATCTCTTGCCTAGTCTCAGTTATCGGGTCAACATAGATGTCTCAGTCACAGATGGCTCTGTGGCCCAAAAACATTACAGAATTAAATGCCTCCTTAAAAGGAGGCACATTACAGTACAATAAATAAGTAAACAATCAGATAAAAATCTCTCCTTTCCCATCCTACGATCGTCTCTGCTTCAGGAGCTAGTCTTCTCACAATATGGATTCCTGTGATGCTTAGCCAACTTCTATCATTTCTATATTTATTGCATTCGGCGCCGACCTCCAGATCTGTGTCACAAAGGCCCTTTTGGGTCTATGCATGCCTGGTTTTGAATGCTCCATCTCCCTTATTGAAAGCCACAACTACTTTCGGCGCCAACCCCGTCATTTCTGTGTCATAGTGAGCCTTTTTGAATTAGCGCATCTCGGATTTGAATGCACCACTTTCTCACCTTAAAGCCACAGCTGCCGACACATCATGTCTTTAAAGCCCTGTCCTGCACTATCAACGCCTTGATGTACTTGGTGATGCTCTCTTGGTGGCAATATGGGGGACTTTCTCACACTGGCCTTTGGCTGTAAAAAAGCATTGTGAATTAGACAAATCTTGATCTCCCTTAGCCCCTCACACTGTTGTGTTTTCTTTATATGACCAAGGGGGGTCGTGACCAGGGGCCTAGCCTTCGGGCGCTGAGACCTTTAGACCTGAGTCTGGGGGCCTGTTTCCTTTGTAGCGCAAAATCCCGCATCGTGGCGGTTTACAGTGCTTGCCCTTAAGACTCCCCTCTGAACCCTGCGATCACCAATCTGCGGGGTCTAGCCCACTGGAGGTATCACAATCACACTACGGGAGGGGAGAGGCCCATTATCCTTTTTTCATAGTGCAGGCAAACTTGTCTGGACGCGAAATCCTCATGAGGTAGAACACATAAAACATCGCATTCGGGAGGATTTCCTACATATCCCAATCGCAGGCCGAGAGGGACTGAGGTATAGGAGTGCCTTAACCTATGTGATCATCGATCACCGATTTGCGGGGGCGTGACATCATTACTGCCATGTGTCACCCGGAAATGCCTCTATAGAACCCCTGAAAACGCTGAAACTGAGTGACATGTGTCCCCCGTATGGCCATGTCACCTTTCGTACTTCCACGTGGAAGAGAGAGAAAGGGTCCACTCGGCCTTGGTTTTTTCATGAAATTCCTTTGTAAACTGATTTCGGCCTTCCCTAGCGTTTTCACGCTGGATCACAAAATCCACAGTTCGCATGGTTTTCTTTTGTATGGTAGTCCCTCAGATCGCCGATATGCGATATTGTAAACTTCGCTAATATGCCCGACGCGCTATTTTGCCACGCAAAGGAGAGAGAAATGGGGTCACTCGTTCCTGTTTTTCATGCAATTCCTTTATTAATCGGATTACAGCCCTCCTGCCGCTTTAACACTAAGGCCCAGATTTCAACAATTTTTAGTATTATCGGCATCGACGGCTATATGATTCGGTGTTTGTATGCGTCCCTTTATTTCTGTGATCGCCGATATGCGATATCAGCGATCCACAATGCGAACCCCGACCTGCTATGTTCCACGTGCCCCCGATATGCAATTAGCCTTTGTACTTGGTCATTTTCTTTGTTTTTCGGGCTTTCCAAGGGTAACTTCAACATGCTCTAATTTCTGATCCAGAAATCCAATCTTGGACTTCCATATATCGTTGGAAATCTCTTTCCGAGCACTGTGTAATGGACAGGGTCCAATTAAGCCCTAACTTAATCTTCTGTGGCCTAGGAAGGTGGTTTCAAACTTCACTGCTCTTGGGAAACCTTGACCAACTGATACCCGCAATGTAATTAGTGACAACATTGGCTCCAACTGGAGACAGTGCCTTGCTGGCAAGGCACTGAGAACCTGCAGACCAATAGCTTTCCTTCCATTGGGAATGGACTCATTCTTAAACAAAATATAAGTATGTGAAAGTGGACCTTTTCAATCATAAACTGAAAAATTCAAATAACAATTACAACACACACACACACACACACTGATATTTACAATGAGTGTAAAATAGATACCTCTAGTTTTCAAAATAAAATTTGAGGAATTGACCATTTAAGGGTAGTTCCAGCAATTAACCATCCAAGTTTTCGAGCAGGTAAGTGTTCTTTCCCCTCTCTTCTACAATCTTGAAGGGGCTGAACCATAGCAGATCATATTTCCCATGTTTGCCTTTGTCTTCCCGTCAGACATCCCACCTGAGAACTAAATCTCCTGGCTTAAGAGGTCAGTCCTTTTCCATCTTGTTGAACAAAGATTTCATTTTCTGTTGGTAATTGGACATCTTGGTCCCCACATGTTCTCTTCTTTCGTGAAGCTCCACCAATTGATTTATCTTTCTAGTCAAGCCATTCCACTCTTCCTCTGCTTCTTTTAGTAATCTCGCCATCGACATTGCTAATTGGATCGGGAAGACAACAACCTTGTCGTACACTAGCTCAAAAGGTGATTCCCAAGTGGATCGTTTAGGTGTTACTCAGTTAGCCCACAGAGAAAACTTCAGTTGGGAGTCCCATTTCCTTTGATTTTCAGTGGTGGTCTTCTTCACCACCCTCACCATAGTTTTCTTTTACGACTCAGCCAAGCCATTACCTTGAGGGTAGTATGTAGTGGAGTGCCCAATAATGATATTGAATTTATGACAGAAGCTGGTGAACGTGGCAGATTTTAAGACCTGAGCATTATCCGTGATAGTTTTGAAAGGACACCCAAAGCGGGATAGTATGCTCTCGTCCATGAATTTTATCACCACTGAGTCTGTAGCATTTCTAGCTGGGATGGCCTCTACCCACTTGGTGAAATAGTCAGTGGCTGTCAATATCCACTTGTGTTGGCCACTAGACATGATATATTTATGCACTTGCACCTTACGAATAAGAGTTAATGAAAAATGTTCTTATACCAGGGCGGTCCCTCATATCTGGCATAGATTTTTTGCTCAGCTGTTTTAATTCCGTTCTGGTGATCCTTGGGTCTGCCCTCCTTTGTGATTAGGTTTATCCCAAGAGCTTGGCAGTTGGATTCAGATAAAATCTGGGCAACCCCTGGCCTTTGATGAGATTGGTAGGTCTTATTTCTAGTTGATATTCTTCTATTTTAGCTATCTACTTGCCCCTCTTTACTTCGTTGTCTCCCTGCACCAGGATGTCCTTGACTGTTGTCGTTGGGAGAAATGCTGTGATTTCCGATTGCAGCACACACATACAAAATGGTTTCAGAGCCTTGACCGGTGCGTAGGCTTGTTTCTCCATTATATTATATTTCATCTCAGCATCCCTTAGGACCAAACTGAAAAAGGCGATGGGTTGCTCATAACCTTCTTTGTTTTTTTGTAGCAGCACAACAGTGACACTATGTGGAGAGGCGAAAGAAAAGATATAGAAAGGTACTGAATAGTCGAGGATGGCTAGTACCGGGACCTCGGCCAAAGCTTCTTTGATTGTGATGAAAAAAATCTCTAGGTGCAGAGCTCCACCTAACCTCATTTTCCTTCTTGAGCATGTTCGTAATACCCTTGACAATTTCTGCGTAGTTGGGTATTAACCTCCTCAAGAAATTTATTCTCCGGAGAAAGGCTTGAACTTCTTTCTTATTTCTGGGCAGGGGAATAAGGCTGATGGCTTTGACTTGCTTAGGATCGATCTTTACTCCTTCCTGTGCTACTATGTGTCCAAGTAGCTTCCCCTCACTCAGGGCGAACTAGGATTTCTTAGGATTCAGAGAGAGTCCAACATGCAGTTGTGTAATAAAATCGGTAGTTCGCATGGTTTTCTTTTGGATGGTAGTCCATCAGATCGTCGATATGCGATATCCAGGACTTCGCCGATATGCTTGAGGCACTGCTCTTCCACATGGAGGAGAGAGAAAGGGGGCCGCTTGTTCTTGTTTTTCATGCATTTCCTTTGTTAATCGGATTTCGACCCTCCTGGCGCATTAACGCTAAGGCCCATATTTCGGTGATCTTTAGTGTTATCGACTTCAACGACTTTATGATTCAGTGTTTGTATGTGCCCCTTTGTTTCTGTGATCAATGATTTGCGATATTGGCAATCCACATTGCGAACACGCGACTTGCTATGTGCCACGGGCCCCCGATATGCAATTTGCCTTTATACTTGGCCATTTTCTTTGTTTTTTGGGCTTTCCAAGGGTAACTTCTGTTAGCACTTGAGATTTCACCTCAGGCTGAGAAAGGCAAACCTTCAAGGCAACATCAAACCATTTCACCTCGTAGCTAGCCCTACGGGGTATGAGAAGGCTCTCTCCGGTCAAACTCGATGGATTTTTCAATAGGATGAGTTGACCAATTAGAAACACTGATATTAGGCTAGTAAACTGATAAGGAGGGTTGATTTAAAGTTTTTGGGGTTTTTGGTGGCAATTGGAGGGAGTGCAATTCAGGGTGCGGGGATTGAGCTCAGTTTTTGCAGGTGGGTCTTTGGGGCAAGGTAGGAGTTTGTGCTGATGCTTTTAGCTGAGATGGATGATCAAGGAGGAAAGAGGAGAAGCTAAAGAGGGCAAACAATGGCTTTGAATCCTCTTTAGACAGTGGAAAACATAAACATTAAACAAATTTGAAAGCTGAGCATGACAT
>APFE030037032.1:7985-53116 GCA_000404065.3 Pinus taeda | reverse complement strand
TTTCCCTATTTTTGTCAATAGAATAAGTTATTCGCCTATCATTTAAGCAATTTATTCATCACCCATCCATCCCTTTTATTTCATTATCGGGAAACTGGTCCCGTTATCTCCAGTCGGAGCCACCATACCAAACGGAAAAGGAGCTGTACCAAGGTCCGGACCGGGTGGTTATCCCCGATGTTGTGGCAACGATTTCCGAAGCCTCAACAGGGTGGAAGGTATAGCTATCAAGATGACGGCTTAGTTTGTGAGTAGATCACGCTAAGAGGGATGCTTGATGTCCGATTCAATGATGGGAGTTCCTAGACATTTGGATGGAAGGGAGGAAGCCTAGAAGCCAATGATTCTAAGGATGTTTGTCTAGGTGATGGGAGGGGTGTTGAAAAATAAGATCGAAGACTTTTCCTAGTTTATGATCATGCTTGAAGATTTACAAAAGAGAGTTAGAATTTCCTTGATAGTTTTGGCTTCTTGAATTGAGAGGTGGTTCATAAGCAGTGTGTCGTCGGCAAAATTTTGGTGCGTTTTAGGGGGGTTGTCATGGAGAGACAAACATTTTAGCATGCCTTTGTTGTGGGCCACTATTAGACTCTGCCCAAGACCTTTTGCCATTAAAATGAAGAGGAAGCAGGGGGGCGGCTCACCTCTTCCGATACCATGGCAGGGAAAGAAGGGGCTAGAGGGGGATCCATTGACCAGGATAGAAAAGAAGGTCGATGAGATTAAGGAGATGACCCAACTTATCCATTCTTCATAGAACCCATAAGAGTGGAGGAGGCTTTCAATGTAAGGCCAATTAAGTTTGAGAAGTCTAACATGAGGATGATGCTAGGCATTTTCAGAGTCTTGAGGGAGTGCACGACTTCATGGGCGAGAATGATTCCATTTAGGATTTGACATTGTTATATGTAGTTGGTTTACTTTGGGGAGATGAGGAGGGGAGAATGGGCTTAAGATGATTGGAAATGATTTTAGTGATGAATTTGTAGATGACGTTGCATAGGGTTATGGGGCATAATTATTAGGGGAGGCAACATTCTTTTCCTTGGGAATTAGAGTTAAAAAGTGGCCTTGAGGGAAGAGAGAATACCTCGGGTGGTGCAAAAATTTTTAATGAGCTCAAGGACGTACCCACTCAAGAAGTGCCAACAATGCTTGAAGAAGGAGATCGTGAAGCCATCGCGTCCAGGGGATTTTCCATCTACCATCTAGTTAAGGGCTTCTTGGACTTCTTCGCTGGAAATTGGTCTCATTGGAGCTTTTGTTGTGGACCTTTGTTACTAATTTGGGAATATTGGCTGTGATCTTGTTAATTACTTTAGGATGACCATGTGAGGAATCTAAATAGAAGTTCACTATGACGCCCTTTGTTTCTTCTCGAGTTGCAATTTGATCTCCATTTTCCAACCAGAGAGAAGTAATCCTATTGTTGGACCAACGTTGGATGGTTGAGTGATGGAAGAAGGAAGTATTTGTTTCTCCTTCTTTGAACTAGTTGATTATGGACTTCTGCCTCTAGTGTATTTCTTCTTATTTGTAGCATTCTTCCAGCTTGGAGATTAGAGTAGTTTCCAGATCTTTTGATTCCTTGGTGTGACCATTGGTGATGATATCCTATTATAGAGCTTCCATTTCCTTCTTTAGCCTTTGCTTTTCCCGACATATGTTGCCAAACTCTTCTTTATTCCATTTTTTAAGGTGAACTTTGATTTGTTTGAGTTTTTGTTGGAAGATGTACATACTATATCCCTCTTTAGGTTTGACAACTTGCCACGAGATTGTGTGTTGGAGATGATGGAGAGGTCAGTGAGCTAGAATTGTTCAAATTTGAATGATTTCTTTATGGATTTGATTAGATTGTGCCAGGCCATGCATATAGGCCAGTGATCACATCCCGCAACTTGAAGGATCTCTGATGTGATTTTTTTCCCATTTGTGATAAGGAGTTATGAGACAAGAAAGCAATCAAGGTGAGAAGATATGTGAGCCTTGCCTCCTCTTTTGTTGTTCCAAGTGTATACACCATTGGTGGTTTGTAGATCTATTGAATCATTCTCTTTAATGAAAAAATTGAAGTCGTCCACCTATGGTTCCAAGAGTTTCTTGCGTCCTTTTTCATTTAAATTGGTGATCATGTTGAAATATCCACCTATTATCCACTTTTGGGGGTCCAACCTTTTTTAGAGGGAGTTCAGGTGCTGCAACATAGTTAGCTTTTGGCCAGAGATCTTAGGGTCATAGACATTTGAAAGAAAGCCATGCAAATTTGTTCCTAGGAAATGAAAGGAAACAAAAATCACCAAAGGGTGAAGGTTAAGCTCACTTACATTTATTTGGGTGGGATTCTAGGCAATGCCTAAGCCTCTCGAGGCTCCTTCGACGTCTAAGGAAATGGTATCGTCATTTCCTCCAAATTCGAGAGAATATTTTTACAAACTTTGAACTATAACATTTAAATTCTTGGATGAGCAAGATAGACAGATTGTCTGTAGGTTTTAACCCCATACAGAAATTACCTTCATACGAATTCTAAACATAGAAAATAAACAATAGCGAGAGCATAACACATAAAACAAATATACACAAAGATTTTCCCCTGGATCCCAAAACCGGGTCTACTAGATTGATTTTTCATTATTTTCCTTTCAATGTTACAATACATATATATACATACCAAAGCATCCAATACCATGGACACCCCCTCGCTACGCAATCGACGCAACGAAGGGGGAGCTCCACCCCCCTCTAACCTGGGTGCTAGTCATGGAAAGAATATAACACAACCCAACATTGTCATGTTGAATCCTCTGCCTGAGAATGCATTACTTGGAAGGCCCATTCATGCCCCTTAAGTTCCATTAGATGATCTTCATAAGAAAATAGAGTAGGGTGAGGAGAAGATCTCCGAGATATGCTTGTTTTTCCCAAAATCCACAAGTTTTCTCCCTATTAAGTCAAGTCTTTGGAGGTTTGTTTGCACCCTCGCTTCTTTGATCATTTCAATCCTTTTTTATTGTCTTTGGTGATGGAGCTTTGAACACCTAGTTGATGAGTTGCTTTAGCCTTTTGAAGTGTTGTCGCTAGGATATTGATGTGTTTCTCTGGGATCACTTATAGATCATTTCTTTTGCATGCATATTCCATACCAATGAGGTTGAGGCCTTCTATTTCCATTAGGTTTTCATCATCCAACACACTTAAGTCTTTTGGTTGATTTGGGGCTTCTATCTCCGCTTCCTTGTCGATTGCTTGAGTTAGTGGTGGCATCGTCCCCTCTTTTACTTGCTTCGATCTTAGAGATTTTGGGGTTTGTTCTGGGTTTGAGGCTAAGATTGGAGGTTCTTGAACATCCTGCAGATCAACAAGTACCTCAAAATTGTTGTTGGTGGCTTTCTTTTCAAGGGCTAAAGATGCATTGGATTTCTTGTTGTGGAGCAGCTTGTTGATTTTTACATGGTCATCTCTAGTAATAATTTCTTTTGATGTTTTAAATGATATTCTTGCACATTATTAAACGTAATTAAATCATTAATAAAATTATACAAAAAACGTCAATGATACAATGATAGTAAGGCCAAGAAGAAGAAATCACATAAGGAACACAAGATATTACCCTGAGAAAACCAATAAGGGGAAAAAACTTAGGCAACCGTTTCCTTAAAGAATTAATGCAACAAGAGGTACATCAAAGTCAACTAACCAACAATATGGTCAACCACCAAAGACCAAGTCAGCAATCCATAATTTTATCCACAAGGATCTTTGCAACAAGGTCACAAAACATCCTTCATGTTTACTTCAGAACTCATATTGTCACAAAAAATACAACAAAAATATGTCTTGTCTCATATTTCAAATGCACATTATATCACAAAGGTATATCACAAACATAAGGTCTCTTAGAGGGGCGAAACATGTCCTCTATCTTAGCATCAAAATGCATACTATGCCATAGAAGTCACAGTCACAAAATGGCCAAAATTTGACCTATTTTCCAGCCACAGAGTTCGAATTAAGTCATTGAATTGATGCCTTAGACCTACGAGCCAAACCATAGACCCTAATCCACAGAGTGATGAGCCTCAAAATTTTCGCATTGTTCTGTAGATAAGAAGCTCCAATCCCACACTCACCCTCAGGAACCTCACACTCTGCCTCAAATCAAATCATTTGAAGTCTATGTCTTTTAGAGAGCGAATAGGCTCTATTTATAGTTGTTTGTCCGTGCGAAGGGGCATGTCTCTTGGGAAAAGTCGACTTGGTCTTTGTGGAGGTAAAATTCAAAATACAAAATTTTTCATTTTCCTGCTCTTAATGAGCCTTGTATACACAAAATAATTCTTTTTCTTGCAAGCATGAAGAACATGCTTCATATAATTTTCTTTTACAAATATAATTCATTTTTTAATATTACAAGTACAAAAGAATATTATGAAGACCGACCATAGCTACAAAATCCAACACTCCCTCTTAGCTAGGGAGGTATTCATTCATCATCTAGGTCAACACCCTTGACCTATATCAACATCATTTTATCATCAACATCATCACCTACCATCAACATCTGCTAGTGGCCATATCTGGTCAAACCCATGGCAGTGTCGTCAACATATCAGGACTCACTCCTTGAGAGTGATTGGTCCCCAAATATCATGGCCTTTCCCTAGGCCAAAATGTTGAGACCCTCAACTAGCAAGCACTCACTCAACCTTCCTGGTGAACACTCTGGGTCAAGACCCCACTCAACCCCTCCCTGATTGGTGATTGGGCCTAGATGATGAAAGGACCTCACTCCACCCTATCTTGTGTGTGATCAAGGTCCAAAATTTCACTACACCTTTCCCCGGTGCGTGATCGGATCTAGATGTTGAAGGACCTCACTCCACCCTTCTTGGTGTGTGATCAGAGTCTGAGACCACACTCCACCCTTCCTACTGTGAAATCAGGGTCTAAATACTGACATACGTCACTACACCTTTTCCTAGTGTGTGATCAGGTCTCCTTTGAGGGGCACTCACTCAAACCTATTTGTTGAGCGCTCTATGCCTCTTATACCATTCTCCCTCTTAGGATAATGTCCATTTGTGTTACAAACATATCAACACTCCCCTCAACGAGAATGGTAATCTCCACAAGCCTCAACTTATCTTTGAAGCACATGAACTTCTCCCCAGACAAGGACTTGGTCAAGACATCAACTATCTGCTCATCGGTGGAGATATGCTTGAGCCTTATCACTATTTTTTGTACCATGTCATGGATGTAGAGATGCTAGATCTTAAGGTTCCCTCACTTGTCATCATGTTGTCACCTGCACCTGATCAACCAGTCTTGCAAGCTATAATCATATTGCTTCATAGATCGCCTTTCAAAATGCAACATACTTGGCCTTTGAGTGCAACAAATGACGTGCTTCCTGCTCATTCATGAGATCAAAGCCCAATTAGAAGTGATATACAAACTTCCTTTATTTTTAACACTCCTTGCCTTGCAATTGTACTTCTCCATTTGAGACATATCTAAAACCATAACTGGCTGTGTCATGATCAGTTGCACCATGGTGATACCTCAATATATATGATGTGCTACATGTCTTGGCTCATTCATAAACTGGTCTACTTCCTTTACTTGATCCTTCATCTTGGTTATATTAATTACCCTAATTAGGTATTCTTGTTGAAGCAGATATTGTCATGGCAATCTTGATTTGTTCCCTTTCTCGTTGGTGTTGTCAACTATCTAGTCAAGATCCTTCATCTGAGGTCAACTCCCTCCAGTCCCAAGGTTTTAGCTATATACCCTAAGGTTTTCTTGTTCAAATCCCTTAGGGTTTACAAACCCTAAATATGATTTTTGTCCTTGACATAAATCAACCAATCATCTACAATCAATAGCTTCACTTCTTCAAAGTAGTTATTTCAATGTTTAGGGAGTAAACCCTTTCAAAATTCAAATACCCACCATTCTTGAGTATTGCTTCAGCATTACTAAATTTTTAGTCCATAAGACTTGCCAACTACTTGTCTCTCTTGAGATACATGCCTTATGATGAAATGGCAATGCCTAACAACATTTCCAAAGAAAACAGTCTAAAAACTCGATACATGTCACTTCAAGTCTTCAAAGATGTGATACGAGCAAGCTCATCTTCTTGAGAATACTCTTTCCCTTCAAGAACTTGAAGGAGGACATGGTGCTCATACGTGAATCATCTTGGATCCCTAGCACAACAAACCCATAAAGATGCATACCAATATCAGTTAGGTCATCTCCCATATTAATTAGGCCAACTTCCTGCATTTTGTTCTACTTTTATGAATAGAACAAAGACCCTTTAAATGAGACATCAAATTGACTTTTGCTTCCTTAGAGGACTTGCTCTCTAGTCACAAATTTTAAGTTTATGGACACTGAGGAAAATTAGGCTCCTCTAAGATTGCTCAACCTCAATCCTTGAAGACTACTCATCAAATATCACAAGTTTATGATGAGATTGGACAAAATCAGATCTAAATATGACTTTGACTCGACCTTATGATCTCATCATATGCTATCTTCAATCATGTCATTTTTCTCCTTATTCCAGGATAATGTTAATGACAACAAATGTTAGAGCTTAACATTTTGTCTAAGATCAACTTCACACCTTTCAGTAAAGCAAGATATACCAGATCTGTACCTTTAACACTTTATACATAAATCATTGAAATCTACTGATATATCAGACTTATGACAAAGCTCCTTTGAGAATCCTTTAACAACAATGCATAGTTCTTATTCTAGCAATATTTTAAGAATAATTCAATTAATGTTGCTTAAGGTTTGAGCGTTGAGATTAAGGTATTCAGTGTTTAGTCTTGATTTAGTGAACATATGCTTATTTCATGTGACAAAAGCATACCTAATCTCAAACAAAAACAACATACCTCTTAACATCAACTTTAGAAATGTAATCCTCCTTGGCAATGATTGTTATCAACCTCTATTTGAACTTCAAGATCCTTCTATCTACAAGAACCTTTGATGCTCCAATAACAATATACTAGAACTGTAACAACCCTGGCGAAAATTCCATGTAATTATAAAAGTTAATAAAAGCAAAATAACAACCATGGATTATGGGACACTTATTCCAAGCTGAATGTTGGGCAAAACATCCTAGTGTGGGTGTTCATTTGGTTTATTATGGCTAAGACATTTGGAAAGGCAAAGTGGCATTACTTGGCATTTTATTTATGAAAATAATGGAAATTAGGAGAAAAGGAAGGTGAAAGGTCACAAGTTGCATGTAAGGAGGAAAATGAAGGAAAATAAGGGAAAATGAAGAAAATAGAGGCCTCATTGATAAAAAGGCTTCTGAGGACCAATTAATACCCTTTTGTCAGTGTTACCTCTTGCCAGTTCAGTTTTGGAGCTCTCTCTCACACCCTTAGACACTTAGAGTTTTCTTGGAGCATTTCAACATTTGATCAAGAAAGGCAAAGGGGGCAAAGATGAAGCAAAGATCAAGCAAGGAAGAGCAGGATCAAGCAGCTACAACAAGATTCTTTGTAGGTATTGATTTACATGTGTGATTTCCTTGCTATATTTGGCATGCATGATGTTGCATGTGTGTTCTTGATTCTCTTTCTGTCATTGGCATGGGTTTTTCCGGGTGTGACAATGTTTTTTAGCCTAGATTTTCTATTTCTAGATAGCCATGGTGTGATGGGGTTCTCATGTTTTGGTTGAGATGGATTGTCAGATGGATTCGAAGTTGAGTGAGGTGGATCTTTGAATAAAGGAACACATGGCCTAGTAACCCCTGAACGAGGCTATGGATTGCATTAAAGTCAAATTTTGTGTTGACTCGGTGGGCCTAGGAATCCTCGATCAATGAATGGCGAGATATACGGTAAAGCCTAGAGGTGGGTGCTCTCCATCAGGCTTAGTAATCCCGATACGGGATATATGGTAAAGCTTGGAGAGTGGAGTCTCGGTTAGGGCCTAATGATCTGGTGTGGATTGCGGTAAAGCCTAAATACTAGGAGACAAGAAAATTCCTCACAATGTAGGTGGAGAAATCCAATGGCATCCATGCTTGTTTTGGCTTAGTGATCTGGTGGAGATCATGGTAAAGCCTGTTATTACATGTTTATTGTTTTGGCCTAGTGATCTGATGTGGATTGCAGTAAATCTTGGTTTCTATTGATGAGGGTGAGGTGGTTTAGCCTCAGGATGCCCTAGTTAGTTCTTTTGGTTTGAGTACCACATTCATGCTTGGAATATGGCACGAGGGTGATTGGCTGAAGAGAGATTTGGCTCGGCCAAGCTATGGTCGGGTAGAACGTGGTAGTCCCATACCCAGTTGGCTTTTGCATTCATTAATAAGAGGTTCTTTCCTTGACATCTTATGTGTAAATGTACTGGTTTATATGTGGATTCTATGGCTAATGAATCCTTGATATTTATGTGGTTATTATGCTGGTTAAAAGCATGTATTGTGACAATGATGATGTATGGATCTCCTCATGTTTTGATTTGTAAATGAATGAACAATGTATCTATGACCTAATAGATGATAATGCAACTAACGATATAAAGGGATAATGCTTCGTAGCAATTCTTAAATAAGTATGAGACCCCTATGCTCAAATCTATTGTTTAAACCTGTAGATTACATATTTGTGACATGTTTGACGAAATGTTTGTCATGGCTAGTAGGGGTCCAGTCAAGTCCTTGTTCAAGTAATTGCATTTGCATCATTATTCTGTTGTTATCTTTCAGTTCTGAAACTGTCATGGAGTTTTGGGTAGTGACTTGGGCTCTGGGCCTAAAAAATTTGCAAAAATCCCGAAGTCGCAAGCACAGGACCGAGGAGAAAAGTCCCCAAACGCACCCATGCCTTGCTGTGGGAGCGAATGGAGCCTCCTAGATGCACCCTTGTCCATATCAAGCATCCAGGGGTTTAATGGTCTAAAAACTCAGTGGGACCCAGGAACTGGTCATGGGGATGACTAGGAAGGCTTCTGGGAGTCCTGTAGGAGGTATAGAAGGTCTATGTTGTGGGTTTCCATCAATTCCACTTCCTTAAGGTCACCTAGGAGGTTGAATCCCATTATAGTGTCTTCTCATCGTATATTTACCTATGTCAGATTTATTATGAAGTATTTAGATGAGAGAGATTTCATTCCATAAGTCATAGTATTGAATTTGATGTGTTTATACTTTAAATATGGCACAGTTCTCCATTAAGATTTTTAGACCACTAAAGTTGTACTTCTAATATTTTCGAACACTAAGGCATGGTAGGTTATTTGTTCTCTTAGTGTCGAGATCTTTCAACCTCTTAGAACAAAGGATTTCGGTTTGGTGGTCTTAATCCACCATATTGCATTTTTTAAGGTCTTTTATCAACCATATAAGGTCTCATGAGATTACATCTCCAACCAGGGTTTCCAAGAATTCACCACAACTCTGATACCATGTTTGTTTTTACACGGTATTCTTTAGTGATAATTTATTTTGATGTTTTAAATGATCTTCTTGCACATTCTTAAACATAATTACATCATTAAGCAAATTATACAGAAGACATCAATGATACAATGGCAATAGAGCCAAGAAGAAGAAGCCACAAAAGGAACACAAGGTATTACCCTAAGAAAACCCACAATGGGGAAAAACCCAACCAACCTTTTCCTTAGAGAGTCAATGCAATAACAGATACATTAAAGTCAAATAACCAATAAGATGGTCAACCACCAAAGACCAAGTCATCCTCCATAAGTATGTCCACAAATATCTTTGCAACAAGGTCATAAAACATCCTCCAAGTCTACTTAAGAACTCACACTGTCATAGATATATACAACATAAATATGTCCTCTGTCTTAGCTTTCAAATGCACATTATATCATAGAGGTATATCACAAAGATAAGGTCTCTTATAGGGTTGAAACATGTCCTCTATATCAACATCATAATGCGTACCATGTCACAAAAGTCATAGTCACAAAATGACCAAAGTTCGGCCTCTTTTCCAGCGACAAAGTTCAAATTAAGTCACTAGATTTATGTCTTAGACCTGCAATCCAAACCTCAAACCCTAGTTCATAGAAGGTAAACCTCAAGCTTCACATACCTTCCACAGAAGATGTGCCCTGGAGTCTTGCAATATTACACAAAGTGACGAGCCTCAAAATTTGTGAACTATTCCTTATATTAGAAGCCTCAAACCCACACTCTGCCTCATATCAGATCATCTGAAGTATGTGTATTTTGGATAGTGAATAGGCTCTATTTATAATTTTTCGTCCATGCGAAGGGGCACGTCCTTTGGGCAGGCTGAATTGGTCCTTAGAGGGCCCACTTGGTCATTGTGGAGGTAAAATTCAAATTCAAAATTTTTCATTTTCCTGCTCTTAATGAGCCTTGTAATATTTTTCTTTTAAACACAAAATAATTCTTTTTTTTTTGCAAGCATGAAGAACATGCTTCATATAATTTTCTTTTACAAATATAATTCATTTTTCAATATTACAAGTACAAAAGAATATTATGAAGATCTACCATAACTACAAAATTCAACACCTCTTAGAGGGGATCTTGGTAAACTGTAAATCCTTCTTCATCTTTAGAAGTTGGTTCAGATGAGTCCTTCTTGGGAGCGTTGAGAGGACAATCCCAGAAGAGATGTCCATGCTCATGACATTTCCAATAGCGGAAGGAGACATGCTCATAGTTGAGGATTTGGATCTAGTCAATGTCGTCTGATTCGAGGCTTATGGAGTATTGGAGAGAGTCAAAAGTATTAAGGTAGACGTAGATCCTTGCAAAAGAGGTATGTCTTCATTGCTTGGTTTATTCAAAAAGACAAACAAATTTCCTCAATTTGTTGCCAATTTCAGCTAGGGTTTCATGATCTTAATACTCTTAAGGGAGTGTGTATAGGTGAATCCACATCAGAGCCCATGAGAAGTCCTCCTTGTCTGGGTTGAAGTGCTCTACCCATTGTGTCATGTAAAGCCCAATCGAGTTGAAGAAATAGGGGCTACCCTCCATAATTGAGATGAGGTATTTTGCTAGCGAGAATATGACAGTAAAGAACCCCTTAGAGCTTAATTTCACCTAGTAATGAGCTTTCGGCTTCTAGCGTAGAGCAATCTAGTGGAGAATGGCCTTTTTAGTCGGCTAGATACCAATGAGTTTGCAAATGAGTGCATGTGTCTGCATGTGCTAAATTCTTATGTTGAGCCATGCAAGAGGGATGTGCAATATGGGGATTTTTGCAGACTTAGCAATGTAGGTATCAATTCCTTTTATGGGATGCAAATAAGACTTTTTTGGAGGCGATGTCAACCATTTTTGACTCCATGGCATCAACTATTTTGGACTTTAAGGGTTCCGAGGCAAGGTGTTGGTGCGTGCTAACAAAATGGTTGGAAGGACCAACGGTCCCTCCTCCCAGGCCGACTATTGGACGAGGGTTAATAGATTAGGCAAATAAGGCCGAGGGAGGAGAGGAAGGGAAGAGCTAAGCAGCAGGGGGAGGCAACATAAACCCGAGCAAAGGAGGAACAAAGCAAGTTACATAGCGGGAGCACATCAGTCCCTTTTCTAAGAGCTTTGTTTGATAGCAATAAAAAATTAAAAGTAGGTCATAAATAAAATATTTCAATCCTAGGTAAAGTACTCTCTCTCTCTCTCTCTCTATATATATATATATAAATATTTATCCTATCAATAACACATCACTACATAGCCTTTGAAAATGATTGATTTACCTTGTTTAATAATTTAGAAGTTGGCATATGGTTGATTTATTTGTTATTTCTTTGCTAGCCAATGTTGCTTCCATGCATAAACCCATGTACAAACTAGGGAAAAATGCAAATCAAACTCTTATGATTAAAGAGTGCAAACCCATTCAAACAATTCTCACTAAAAACCCTAGAGATATGAAATAGATTTATTTTAATTGACAATGAGGGTTTCGACTGAAAAGAGCCTCGAAGGAGGGTACTAGGGTTTATTGGGATTAAATAAGGAAGGCTTCTATTTACTGACCTTGTTTCACAGGCAGAGGCGGGAGCGGCCGCGGCGGGAGTCTCGATTTTCTGCAGCCATGGCAGAGCAGGTATCTCCAGGCTTCCAACAGTTTGTTTATGTATTTTGGAATTTTTTAGGGTTTACGCGACAGAACAAGCGAGTTTCTGGAGTGGAGAATATATGGTTTACTGAGCTAACTGAGATTCATGTAATGAAGAAGTGAAATTTTGCCATAGATTTCTGCCCTACTTTCCTTTTCAACAACTAGGATTTTAATGAACTTTTGCAATATGCATATACAATAATGCACTTTAACAATTTCATCAAACAACAATACCCTAAATTATAAATATGTTAATACTGTCCAACAGTCATTCAACCATACAATATCAAACCACAGATTCTGGGAATTTATTTAGCAGATTAGTATTCAGAGTTCACATAAACACTAAAGATTTAGCTGATTCAGCACTGGTCGGCTTTTGGATTCAGCAGTTCGGTCTTATCTATTTAGGTTTCAATCTTCAATGAAAATGTTCTGTCAGTACCGTGCGTCGAGCCCTTTCTGGAATCACAGATAGTGCTTGGCAGACCCGAGCTTCAATTGGACAACCCTGGTCCTTCGTTGCAGATTGATCCGAGGCTTTTTCTGTTCAAATCAGCTTACCGAGCATCGGCTTCAAGATCCACATGGTTAGTGTCGAAGTTCTCCAGGACGAATGACAGTTCATGGACCCTTTCGAGTTAGGGTTGGCTCCAGGACCATTAATATTCGTTATTTTTCAAAACTGGTCTGGTACTTCGTTTGGCCCTTTTCGTAATCAAACTCCACTTCGCTTTTATGCGAAGGGACGGAAGATCCTTTCTGGACTATCCGAATGGACTTCACTGTTGTCCTGGGCTTAAAACAGGGAAAAAACCCTCGTTGCTACTTCCAAATTCTCGTTGTCCTAGCCCAGATCCAGATGAGATAGGAGGGATCTCGCTGCTCAAATCAGAACACCCACGAAAATGTCCACAGGGAACTTGCTATCCTTATGTGCCTGGATCCACGGTAATTAACCCTCCTTGAGAATATTCGTTGGCTCAGACAGAGAAGATTAATCTACAGAAAATATCGCTACCTTCCAAAGATGGCTCTGATCTGAATTTTAGATCCTGAAAAACGTAACACAGACCTTAAGACAGTCTGAAAAAATAAAAACGCAGAGAAAAAATGACAGAAGTCGTTGAACAGGGGAAGAACACACAGCTATTAGCAGAAAATCTCGTCTTTTTATTAAATAACTCATCTCCTTTTATATCCAAGGCGGTATACATTAATTTTGTTGTAACCTACGCATCTCCTTGCATTCATGCTCAAGAGACCCTTTTTTTTATAAAGGCGAGGCAGGAGGCTCCATGTTTGGGAAGGAGGACCTGAGAGGAAGCTTAAGTATCAGAATGAAGGGAAGTATATTGCATATCGAAGGCAAGGAACGAGCTCTCAAGGACCCAGAGGCCATCCTTCTCTGTATGTTCCCCTTGTGACGCATGGCGGCAAGTGATAGGTGCATAAAACAGTTATCGGACCTTGAGACCTCGGAGAAAACCTACCAGTGAAAAGTGCACAACTTTCGGGCATATCACCGTCCTCTCCACCTTGCCGCTTTCCAGAAGCAGTCCGGGGGGCAACCTACGCGAAGAATAAATCTCTCTGCCCTTTTGGAGTTGAATAGTCAACTTCCGATCCAACGACGAAGATTCATTTTGGAGGGGTTGAAGAGATCTTTGTCCTGCCGTTGCTCGACCTACGGAACCAAGTTGGGACCATGCTAGCTGGCGGGGTTTCATTCGCCGATGCTGTAAAAGGTAAAGTTCAAAGATCATAACGGTAACCCACTATTCGCCCCCCCCCCCCCCCCCGCTCATGTCTGCCACCTCACCCCCATCGCTGAATCTTGTTGTGACATGTGTCTGACCCTATGGTGTCAACATGACGTCACTTGATCATTGGTCCCATTGCCTATAAAAAGACTTCCCCCGCTCAAATCTTATTTTGGGTACTCTGTCATGACAACTAAGGAGGGTTGGGCAAAGAACTCCTAGATTTCCCAAAAGTTCATCAAGTTTGTGAATGAGAGGCCACTCAGTGAGTTGAGGCCTATTGATGTGGTGGACAGAGTGGGGGCCATCATGGAAATTACTAAGATGATCCGAAAGGAGGAAGCCAGAGTGAGAGCTGAAGAATGTCTAGGATCAGTGGCAAGGAAGGTGGATGCTTTCAATCATGAGTTTGGAGCATTGATAAGGGCAGGGTTGCCTAATTGTGGGAATTGGGTGAGTTAAGCCCCCGGGATCAGTACAAACAGCGATTGGTGGAGGGCAAAAGCATAGTAGACTCCTCTCATGAGAAGACTGGCACTCTAAAGGGGAGAACAATGGTCAATTATCTCAAGAAAGACTTTTAGTTGCTTGGATTGATAAAAATGATATTCAGGTCAAGGCTGGACTACTTAGACCTCACCAGTTTGAAGATCTCATAGCAGTTGTTTTTCTAGCCTCCTCTCTCAAATACAGTACTATGGTAGAGGTGTTAGCAATTCATTGATCCACCTACGCTCCAGATCATCGACCCCTCGATGCAACCACCACCTCCTTCCCAACAACATTAAAGATATTGTAGATTGTGTCAATCATGACACTTTTACTTTTACTTTTCTGTAACAATTTTGTTTCCATAGACAGTTACATTTTTTGTTATAGACAATTGTGCTATGAGGCATGCTTAATTTTGGTATGATGATTCTCTGGAACAAAATCAAGAGGGAATATTTTTGTAACAAGTTTTCCTTCTAGAGCCCTATAAAGACTATGAGAAGAGACTCTAAAAGGGTTCAAAACTTTGTGAAATTTTGCGTTCCAATAGAGAAGCTCTGTGCATTAGGGATGTATTATTGCTCTGTTGAAAATTAATACAAACTTTTGGCGATTCCGGTTCACCTGGGTTTATAGTATGTGTTTTGGTTGTGTCGTCATGTGTTTCATTTTCTTCTCAGATTGTATTGTAAGTATCGTTGGTTGTTTTTCTCATGAATGTATGGATTCATTGAAGTCAAATATTGATGTATAACACTTGTATGGACATGAAAATCAAATCCTTAAAGAGCATACTACGCATCTTTGCACTCCATTCTTAATCTTTGCTTTCTTTGCTTCATTTTGATTTTTATCTTTGCACTCCATTCTTAATCTCTGCTTTCTTTGCTTCATTCTGATTTTTACTATACAAGATTCTTATGGATAAGCCCTGTGTATTGAATTTCCTCCTAAGTTTAATTCCTATATTCCATATACTACAATGATTTATTTGTTGAAAAGTGTAACTAGGTTCAGTCTTCATAATGACATATAATTATGATTTTATGTAATGAGATGTAAATACTTTTTTTATTATATTGACTTGCTTCATGGGTTTAATGAGCAAGTGATTTTGTTTTTGAGTCAAGACTCCCATTGAGAGTCTTTTAGATTTATTTGTCATCTAGTCATAAAATGTTAGAGTCATTGTCATGTAAATGAAGTCATGTTACACTTTGTAAAAGGTCAATATTGTCTATTGTCTAGATGAAGTCAGCCTAACTCCATCACTCATGTTGTCCTAAAGGTCATATGAACAAGTGCGTATATAGCTTACTTGGCCTCACTTGAAGAGAACAATTCGATCAAGAAACTCGTCTTGAATTCAAAGACGCAGAAGAACAAAGAAAGTGTCGAGAGAAGTATGAAATAGAAGTGTGAAGAAGATAGCTCGAAGATAAGGTTTTGTCTGGGCAATACGAAGGAGTTTCTTATGGGGAATATGAAGTTAGGGTTTCTTCTGGACCAACGAAAATAATTTTTTTTGGGGCAGTGCGAAGAAGGGTATCTTTTAGGGCAGTGCGAAGAAGGGTATCTTCTGGGTAGTACGAAGAAGGGTTTCTTATGGGGCAACAAAGGAAAGACTCTTCTGGGTAATCAAAGTAGAGACTGAGTTTCTCTATACAAAACTTAGAGATCGAGATTCTCTAGAGAAGTTGTGAAAGGTGTAGTGGAAAAGGATAAAGACCAAGTTTCTCTAGGAGCCGAAAAGGAGCAGTTCTAGATCAAGAAGAAAGGCGAAGGAAGGAAGAGGCAGAGCAGTAAGGTTGGTGACAAGGTTCTTGAGATGATACTAGAGTCAAGGGTCTGTGTCATGGTTTTGGTACTTATCAATTGAAGATCTAGAAGAAGAATTTGATCGGGTTTTCCTATCAAGAGGTGAGACTCTGAGAGGTTTTGGCCTTGGATGGAGAAGCCTACATACTGTGTCACTTGTCTTTTATTATGCATTTTGGTAATTGTGTTGATGAAGGAACACATTAATAAGTTGACGAAGAAAAAACTATAAGATATGAAGTAAAAGTACATCACAAGCAATTATCAGGAAGAGAAATTGTTAACTTTGAATGCCCTAGATTTCTCAACTTTATTAAGTTGCAAACCCATGTGATGAAGGTCGCTATACAATTGCATTAATGTTTCTACGAGTTGATTTTTTGTTCGATGGTTGTATACTTCTTTTGGAGGAGGGTTTTGAATCATTATTTTTCCATGAAATTTGAATATTGAGTGTGTGTGACAGCGCTTGCAAATCTGCAAGCACATCATTTTGGATGCCCTACGCACTGGTGTTCTTTCCAACCTGAGGGCTGTCTTTAGGAGGTTGTTTCCAGCCACAACATATTCTTAATTCTAAAACTAGTGCATTATAAAAAACACTGAAAATCAAACGTATTTTAGCAATTGACTTCAAAAGTCCAACAATCTTGTATGTCAATGTTGGAGTTGCCTTTTTCCCTCTCTTTTTTCTCTTTCAGCGTTTCTTGCCTACCTCAGCTGTTGGATGTTGCCTTTGCCTTCTTATGTGCTTTCCTCTTCCTTGTCTCTCTCGGAGTCAGGTGGTTGTTGCCCAATTCCTCCTTGTTTAAATTTGGAAGTGTCCCTGCTTCCATCAACAAATGGGGAAAATTCTTCTTCAATATCTCTGCAAATATCCATATAGCTTGAGCTGGTGATGGATTGTTGCTTGCGAGTGGTCCTCAAGAATGGAGTCCTTGAGTAGAGGAGGTTGAACATCTAGTATATTTTCCATTGGATGCTGCACTATGACCTCTTCTTCAAAGTTTCAAACAGAGAAGGTTCAAAACATTTTAGATGTTGAGAAATCTAGGGCGTCAATGTTAAGTGATTTCTCTTCTATTAGTAACTGCTTGCGAATGCTTTTTACATCTTAGGTTAGGATCTTTTTTTATTTATATTGTTATAGTGTTATTCTTCATCAAACAACTACCAATGCATAAACATTAAGAGACAAGAGACACAAAGTATAAGCTATCAGCCAGGGCCAAAACCTCTCCCATTTGAGACGAAAACTTGAACAAATTCTTTTTCTTAAAGAGACTTTAATTGATGAATACCAAGACCAAGACCATTGACCTATTTGCCTCTCCAAGACCAAGACACAAAACTTCCTTAACGAGATCCTTAGTCAACTATAGTCAACCTTCCACTCCTTCTTGACTTCTCTCCAACTTGGCTTCCTTCTGCTTCGACAACCCTAATTGCAACACATACAAGAGATATATGGTGAATTAACCCTCCTGAATCTTCTTTGCTTGGATAGAATGACCTTCTCCTCCAACTCGTCTAGATGAACTGACTTATATCCTTCTTGAATTAGCTTCTATCACATCAAGATAGAATTCGTCCTTTTCTGCAGTAATAATAGTCCTCTCCTTCGCACGTGTGAGGGGAGATCAACCCTAAAACAATCCCAAATCACTCCTAAAGACTTCGCTCTTCTTCCTTCATTCTTCGCTGATGATTAGGCTTCTTCTAAGTGATCTTTGCACTCCTTATTTCAGACTTGACCTTCACCGAAATTCTAGTTCTGAAATGAGGCCGAGCTGCCTATTTATAGTCATTGGAGCCTCCATAATGAGTCGACATGAACTGGGGATGAGTGGATGTGTCCTTTTGAGAGATTTCATTATTCTTTTGAAGCTGACTTGAAGGAGGTGACTTGTGCTTGTCTTGGAGGGCTATTTGACACTTTCATTAACTCTTATACAAATGTAACATACCCAAGAAGGGTTCTTCATAATGACTTTGACTCTTTTTGACTTTATGACTAATCCTAAGGGCTCACAATGGGAGCCATTACTAAAATAAAATTCCTTGCTCATGAAACTCATGAGACAAGCATTACAATTTTTTGTTTGTTTGTTTACATCAATTACGTAAAATCACAATTACACGTCATTATGAAGATCGAACCTAGTTACACTTTTCAACACTCCCTCTTAAGTAGAGAGGTATTCATAATTGTACTCGGTCATTCTCAATTTGAAGAATTTCTCGTAAGAAGAGTTGGATTGGTAACCCATCTGTTTAACATCATATCAACCAACATTGTCACATAGCAAAGCCTTAACTAACAACTCTATCTCTCCATGAGACTTGAGCACAATGTTGGCAAGGCCAATAATGTAGGAATAATGTATGGACACCCTTATCATTGTCTCTCTTGGAACATACCCCACTCGAGTTCTCAGGGTGTGTTCCATCAGGACTATTCTTATCTTTGATTCCCATTCCTCAAAGAATACTTGTCCTCTACAAATACTCTTGTCTTGGATGCCCCAACTCATCCTCAAAGAACATCTGATGCCAGATGTTTACCCAATCCTCCATTCTGTCTTCCCAAGTGAAGACAAGAATGATGTGTCTATCTCTCCCTCTTAATTAGGAAGGACATATCTATTCCAATAAAGGAATGTACTCATTCCTACATAAGGTATGTACCTAAGCTCCCTCTTGGCTAAGGAATTGTACTTCTAAGTTTCTACCAAGTAAGAAATTTATTTCCACGCTCACTCTTAATTAGGGACCTACAACAACTCCTCAGGTGGAGATGATGGGACAATCAACTACTTGAAGAACTCCTCTTCACGATGTCATGAACTTCTTTTTGTTATTCAGACCATCCATCACTTTCATCCACGAGTTAGTCATGTCATCATCGGAAACTGATCCATCAGTGGATATCTGTCTTCCTTCATGCCATGCCACCTTTCATGCCATGTTTCCTTAAGGATCTTTCATCCTACTACATGGGCATCGATGGTGAAAGATATTCATAGATCTTTCCTCAGCAGCCCTGCATAAGCCCATCACAAAGGTAATTTTGATTTATTGTTCATTCCCATCTAGATATTGCTCAAAAATAAAGAGGAATGAACATTAAATCAAAATTACCTTTGTGATGGTCTTTCATCATGACATCTTCTAGTTTGCATCAACATCTTGCGTACATGTCGACACATCTCCAAAGATATACATTGTAAAGGGTCTCTTTCTTTTTTAGACTTTGTTTGAGTCTACACATCTTTCATGGAGATATCCTAGTCGGTTTTCTTGGTCTTTGGATGTTGATTGCCTTTTTCATGGTTGCGTATCCCACGATCTCTTTGATCCTTTATTTTTATTTATATTCTAGGCCAGGAGCTTCCAATCAGAGTTCCTCTAATTAATGTCAACCACCTCATATTACATATGAGGACATATTATGTTGATTTCATCTAGTGAATGTGTGACCCATTCATTTCTGCATCCCTTTGAAGGAGGAGATCCTTCCTTTTGATTATGCTCTCAAGATAGAGCAATTGATCCATGTTGCATGCAACCATATTACATGACTTTACAATATCGAATACAAACATACATACCACATTTTCTTTATGTCATCCAGACTTCCTTCAGCAACTTCCTTGATTGAAAAAGAGCTTCAATCCCTTGATCTGTTTCACCTTTTATGTCATCCCTTGAATTACACAAGTTTGGAATTCTTGATGAAACACTTGCTTCCCTTTTTGATCGATGAACTTTTCAATGGAGATTCCATCAGAGAATCTTGATGATCTAGAGTATCCCCATCTAGCAGATGTTTCCTTTTTGACTGATGTATAATCAGCTTTGACCTGGATGGCCTTTTTCCTTTTGATAAGTGCCACTTATGTTTCCAATGAGGTTCCCAAGAGCTATATCCTTCATAGTTGATTGCCATAGATTTCAATTTCAACCATATTTCATGTTTCTTTATGATGATGTCCCAAGTTCTTTCTTTCAATGCTTTTATGATGCCATGATGCATCCCATCATTTTTCTTAGTGAATCATGATAGCCATATTTTGTAACAAAAGACTTAGGAACTTGAAAAAGAACTCAGGTGAGGAAGACTATCTCAGATCATAGTAGAGATCTCTTAGTTCCTCTTCCTTGGTCTTCTTCTTTTCAACTTCCTCCACTTCTTCGGTAATATGGGCTTCTTCTCTCCTTCTTTTGTTATTGTCCTTCTTGATCTTAGGACAATCTCTATTGTAGTTCCCATATTCTTGACACCCATAGCATTGAATCTTAGTCATGCTCCTTTTCCTTTTCCCAGGACCAAACTTTCCAAGTTTTCCCTTTCTTCTTGTCATTGTAGCATAAGCTTGATTTTGCTCACCTACTCCCACACCAGATTTTGCTTTTAGTCTAGATTCTTCAATCTTGCATAATGACCATTGATCCTGGAATGGAGTAGTTTCTTTTGTCCCATAAATACTTGAAGTAAAGTTACCCCACTCCTCCAGTAGTGCATTTAGCACAATTGTAGTCATTTCTCTACCAGACATGACTTCTCCTAGATCTTGAAGTTGATCCCAGATCTCAGATATCCTCATAAAGTATGAGGCTATTCCATCTTCCCTTGACATCTTCAGCTTGTAGAGTTCTTGTCTTAACGAGATGACTTCTCCAGCAGTGCTTACAGAATACAACTCTACTTGTTTGTCATAGATTTCTTTTGAAGTTTCAAGTTTTGATACATATGGTATGAGGGGATCCTTGATGGATTCTATGAGAATCCTTAGAGCCCTAACTTCCCCTTTCATGTATTTTGCAAGAGCTTGAACATCTTCCTTTCCTGGTTTAGTGATAAATCCTTTTGACATGTTCCATAACCTCATTGTCAATGAGATTCAAATCTGTCCTTTTCTTCCATGCAAAATATTTTAAAGTCCCGACCAATTTGTTTCTTCCCTTGCAAAAAGACATTTTGACAGATTCAGATGTGGACATGAATATGCTTGTTAGGATGCTCCTTCTCCTTGTTGCTTTCTTGATGTTGATGATGATATAGAGAATAGAAAACTTCTCCTTGATGAACATTGTTTTCTCCAATAATGATCCTTGATCCCACAAAGAGGGAGATCCTTTTGGATCCTTTGATTGTGGAGTCTTTGTTGATGAAGATCAATGATGTCTTCTTGATGATGTCTTCAATGGTAACGACCTTACTTCAACGAGAGAGAGATCGCCTTAGAATCTTGATAACAACATTCTTGGTATTGCTTGATGTAGAAGTCCTTTAACTTGATTAGGGTCTTTGAGGTATCTTGAGATGGCTTGAGGGTTCCAAAACTTCTTTGTAGATTTCTTCTTTGATCTAGGGTTAAGATGCTTCCTTTGTAGATCTTGACTTCAAGATAATCTTTGCTTTGATGCCTTCCACGAGATTTGATCCTTGAGTGTCCCTTGAGAAGATGCCCTTGCTTGACTTTGTTACCTTAGCTCTGATACCATGTTGAGAAATCTAGGGCATCAAGGTTAAGTGATTTCCTAAGTTGCATGAAACGGGGAAACAGGTACGAGTTTCCGAAACGGGAAGCGATACGAAACACGACCTCCCCAAATTTTGGAAACGGGGAAATGCGAATATATATTATATATTATATATATATATTATATATATATATATTGAAAATATTTAAATATATATATATGTGCAATCATAAAGCATAACTGATACATTATAATTTATTACACTTAAACATTAAGATTTAATTTACTTCACATTTACTCATGAATGATCACATAATGAAAATAAAAATATCGGAATATCCAAAAGCAACCTTTATTATATATCCAAATCTCAAAATCAGCCTTTATTTATATTAATATATGAGGTTGCAAGTACAGTAAAGACTATAAGGTTGCAAGAGAGAGATCCAAATCAAGATTTTCTGCATCTAGATCCCATTCTTTAGAAGGACCATTGTTGTATTAGAATTTAGGAGTCTCCTCCTACATAGTTGAACGACCTAAGTGCTCTTGATTAAATACACGTTTCATACCCTAGCACCCTACATGATCTTGATTATTGGGAGTTTCCCCTGCATAGAGGGCTTGGTTCTCTTGATTAAATACAAGTTCCATACCCTAGTACATGATAAAATCCAATGGAAACATTGCAATTCCTCCAATCCTGAAATCTTGAAAAACAAATAAGTCTGCTGGATTTTGAATGAGATCTAAAATTCTACTTTCTCCATATGAAATCCAATGAGGGCGAAACCACTCTTAAACATCTCGAGTCATTTCATGGTAATGTTAAAAATTTAAGTAAAAGGATGAAAATGAAAAATAAACGAGAATATCACTTTTACTTTAAGAATTTAACATTACTATGAATTGCATATCAACACTAGGGCAAAAATTCACTTTTATAACTTTAGACACGCATCTAAAAGCAACAAGAAGTCACTAACATACCCTAAAAGTAAATTAAAAAAAAAAATAAATAAATAAAAAAACACAAGTTAATGAGGAAACATGGGTTGTACGGCCCTGAAACGCGTTTCCAGCCGTACTGGCCACGTTTCCGTTATGGGAAACGTGGCAGTACGGCCAGAAAGGCGTTTCACGGCCGCACCAAACGCGTTTCCGCGTTTCGTACCCGTTTCCGTACGGAAACAGACCTCTATACCACGTTTCTTGCAACATAGGTGATTTCTCTTCTATTAATAACTGCTTGTGAATGCTTTTTACTTCTTAGATTAGGATCTTCTTTTATATATATTAGTATAGTGTTATTCTTCATCAAACAACTGCCAATGCATAAACCATAAAGAGACAAGAGGCACAAAATATAGGCTATCAGTTGCCAAAACCCCTCCCACTTGAGAGGAAAACCCGAACACATTTTTCTTCTTATATAGACTTCAATTGACGAATACCAAGACCAAGACCCTTGACCTATTTGTCTCTCCAATACCAAGACACAAAACTTCCTTGATGAGATTTAGTCAACTATAGTCAACCTTCTGCTCTTTCCTCCTTCTCGGCGTCTCTCCAACTTCGACTTCCCTCTGCTTTAGACCTGCAACTTTTTCAGTCTCCTTGGAAACCCTAGTTGCAACATATAAGAGAGTTATATGGTGGATAAAATGGCCTTCTCCTCTAACTCAACTAGATGGATTGACTTATATATTTCTTGTATCAACTTATATTGCAACAAGATAGAATTCGTCCTTTTTTGCAGTAATAATAGCCCTCTCCTTCGCACGTGTGAGGGGAGATCAACCCTAAAACAGTCCCAAAGATTTCGCTCTTCTTCCTTCACTCTTTGCTGATGATTAGGCTTCTTCTAAGTGATCTTGACACTCCTTATTTCAAACTTGACCTTGACCGAAATTATGCATTTGAAATGAGGCGTAGCTGCCTATTTATAGTCGTTGGAGCCTTCATAATGAGTCGACATGAACTGAGGATGAGCTGACATTTCCTTTTGAGAGATTTCATTATTCTTTTGAAGCCGACTTGAAGGAGGTGGCTTGTGGTTATCTTTGAGGGCTTTTTGACACTTTCATTGACTCTTATACAGATGTAACATACCCAAGAAGGGTTCTTCATACATGACATTGACTCTTTTTGACTTTATGACCAATCCTAAGGGCTCATAATGGGAGCAATACTAAAAGTAAAATTCCTTGCTCATGAAACCCATGAGACAAGCATTACCAAAATAATTTTATTTCTCTTCTTTACATCAATTACATAAAATCACAATTACACATGTCATTAAGAAGATCGAACCTAGTCACACTTTTGAACATTAGATTGTAAACATTCATAACATCGTGCATGCTTAGCTAGGGAGGCAGATCCAAACGATATGCATTTTCTCCAATGCGTTCCAGAAATGTATATGAACCATATCTCAGAGATGCAGTTTATGGTCCTGTCCTTTGAAACGTTGCTTGTCCAACAACACCCATACACAGTCTCTTAGTTGAAAGAACATTGGTTGCCTATGCCTATCATGCTTTTGTTTAGCACATTCTTGGGCAGCTTGTAATGCAACAATTATTTGTTGATGTTGCTGTGAGAGAGACTGGATAAATCGCTAAGTTGATCGCTATTCTTGTTGCTGATGTGCAGATCTTGAGAGTATGATAGTAAGTGGCATCTCATAGGCCGATCTTGGCTGAAACCCAAAACAAACTTCAAATGGTGAAAATCTAGTGGAAGAATGTGTAGCTTTGTTGTAACTTTGCTGGATGATATGCAAATATGGATCCCATTGTTTATTCCTAGAAAAATAGCTACAAAGGGAGTGCACCAATGTACGATTAATAACTTCTATTTGGTCATTAGTTTGCGGGTGGAAGGTTGTAGAGAATTGAAGTTGGCAACCCAACAAATACCATAGAGTACGCCAAAATGTGCTCAGAAAATGAGTGTCTTGATTAGAAATAATGCTTTTGGACAAGCAAAAGTGTGGCCAGCCGCCAAACATGCTGGAAAAATAGATTTGTTGTTTGAGCAACAAAAGTAGTCTTATGGTAAGGAATCAATATAGCCATTTTAGAGAAGCGACAAACCACTACCCATATAGCATCATGGTTTCAAAATGTAGTAGAAATACCACTCAAAAAATCCATATAAATGGATTCCCAAGGTTGGGATAGCAGAGGTAGTGGTTGATAGAGACCATACCATGTCTACGGTTCGAAGGCTTGCTTTGGGGACAAAGTGTACATGCTTGTATAAACTTTTCCACTTGCTTGTGCAAGGCAGGCCAATAGAATTGGTGTTGTAGATTGAGAATGGTTTTTGAGGTGCCAAAATGCTTTCCACACGAAGAGGCACGTGCTTCTCGGATCAGCAAGGGACGATCATCACATTGTGGCACACAAAGTTGTCTGAGTTTGTATAACCATCCATGTCTAATGGTAAAATCAAGAAATGCCGTTTGAGTGATAATAGTAGGTTGCTGCAAAACTGTCCATATCTCGATTCTCTCCAAATGCAAGATTTGTAGCATACATTTCTTTCCAAGCATCATACGTTGCACACCACACCTCTAGCACGTGCAACACTTGAGTAGGGGGACTGCTTAACAAATCAACCATTTTGTTGATTTGACCCTTATATTTAATTACCAGATGAAATTGCTAAATGTAAACAACCCACTTCAAATCACATTGTTCTTGAATCTTTTTTCGTGAATTGATAAAGATGAGAGGGTGATGGTCTATATGAAGAATTGAAGAATTGTCTCTTTGCCCAAAATATAATGATGCCATTGCTTCAATGCTTGGACAAGACTTTAAAATTCTTTGTCATAAGTGCTATACACAAGTCTAGCCTCTTTTAAGTGTTTCAGAATGATAAGCCATAGGGTGACCTCCTTGTTTAAGAACAACTCCAACAACACACTGAGTTGCATCAATTTCAACCTTAGAGGGTTGATTCAAGTTTGGTAACCGTAAAACATGTGTTGAGCATAAAGCATGTTTGAGTTTAGAAAAATGCCGCTCTGCTTCATTATACCAAAGATATTGTGGTTGGTTGGAGAGCTGATGTAATGGACAAGCGAGTTGAGAAAAATGAGCTACAAATTTCCGGTAAAAGTTAATACCTCCCATGAAGCTTTTTAGATCATGAGCATTGGAAGGTGCAGGCCAATGTGCCAAAGCTTGCACACGCGATGGATTCGTGCGAACTCTCGTTGAATCAATGATGAAGGCTAAATATTGCACTGATGTTTGTCCAAAGTATTATTTCTTTTCTTTGACTTGAAGTTGATGTGCTCGAAGGAGCTCTAGAATGCTATGAATGTGTTGCATGTGTTCTGCCCAAGATTTATTGAAAATCAAAATGTCATCAAGATAAATAACCACAAACTTGCCCAAGTATGCCCTGATGTTAATTTTAGTTAACAATGGTATGTTCTATGCTTAGCATAATTTACTTCAATGTTCCTTAGTAGCCCAATAACAATTTCCAATTTCCAACAGCAATCAAAATAATCACATTGATAATAAAAGTAGATAGAACATGCAACAAAATGTAGAAGACAAACCAAGACAAGTTCCTTAGTAGCCCATTAACAATTTCCAATTTCCAATAGCAATGAAAATAATCACATTGATAATAAAAGTAGATAGAACATGCAACAAAATGTAGAAGACAAACCAAGACAAGAGGACACTAGATTTGGCGGATGCCAGGGAAAAACCCCAATGTGGGGAAAACCCTTTGATCAATTCTTCTTATTATTATATCAAAAGTTCAGTAGAGAGAGGGAGTACAAAAGTCAAATTGACTTGCCCAATTCAAAGTCAAAACAACTTTGTAAATTTCTATAGTCAACTGCAGTCAAACTTTAGCCCTAACAAAAATGTCAACGCTGGTCAAAATAGCCACAAATCATCCTCAAAGCAACTGGGCCTTCCTCAGTGAAACTCGGCTTGATCAGGAGGTTAAATTCAAACCAAAACAACTTGGTCAAAGGAGAGAGAACTTCTGAAACTTTTCTGCGGTCAAACTGCAACCAACATTGAAGTCAACGTTGGTCAAATTGTCTATAATTCCTCGATTTCTATTCCCAAAAGTGCAGCCTTAAAAGATCAAACTCTTGACCCCAAAAATGTAGTCAAACTTGGTCAACAAGCAGTCAAATTTGTCACAGAACTCCGAATTTTGGTTTGCAATTTTGCTTAGAAAACTTGTCCTCCTTGCCACACGTGTGAGAGGGATAAGTTGCCCAATGTTGTATGAACCAATTAGATGAAGAGAGAGAAGAATGTGTGAGTGATGATGATGCCAAATGAGGTGTGAGGTCTCTTGTATTTATACAATTCGTTGTGGGTGAGGAGACATCCATTGGGCTTCTTGAGCCTACAGGATGATGTGGTCGACCTGAACAATTTGCACATGAGTGGGCATAAATTCAAAATCACACTTCTGCTTGTCCAAATGAGATGATCTTTATATCAATTTTGGTCCTCTCGAAAAGAGGAATTTAATGCAATCATCATCTCTATCAAATGAGCTGTCCCAAGGTGGAATTTGGCCCTACTTGTCAATTTTAACACACCCTCTCAACTAGGGAGAATTCGACCTGCCAATTCATTTGTTGTCATCGATCATCATGCCATCATGTCATCATGTATCATCTCTTTCATCTCATCTCTGCTCTCTTGAACCATGAAGTAATAATGAAGAAGAATTGATTGAGAGTGAGTCACAAGACCTTACCACTCTCCACTGATAAAAGCCAGTCCAGAGGTAGAACCTTAAATGATCCCAAATCAAGTTGTTGAACACCATGCATCCTAGACATAGGGAGTTGCTTTGAGGATGATTTGTGGCTATTTTGACCAGCGTTGAACCACTCATCCTATGTATATGCTAATCGTAGGGCAAGGCGAACCACTCACCCTAGACACGTGTCTAGTAGGGGAAGGTGAACCACTCACCCTACACACATGTCCTCGTGGGGTAGGGAAGGTGAACTACTCACCCTATACACAACACACCATATAGGTGAAGGTGAACCACTCACCCTATACACAACGCGCCATATAGGGGAAGGTGAACCACTCACCCTGTGGTCCCTCATAGCTCCAAGAAGTACCCCAAGCCCATAGGAGCTCCCAGAGCTCAGTGTCTAACTCAAGCAGGACCCTCATGGGATGGTCTTTCCACAACTCCAAGTTTCTCTCTGAAGGTTAAGAATTTGACCTTCCCCAAAGGCTTTGTCAGGATATATGTGATCTGCTCATCAATCTTGATGTGTTGGAGCCTTATTGCTCCCAGTTGTACCATATCCCAGATAAAGTGGTACCTGATATCAATGTGCTTGGAACACGAGATTCTCTGAAAGATGAATCCCACTCTGGTTGTTGTAGGAGATCACGGTGGTGTCTAACACGTGCTCAAATAACTCACTGAAGAGCTTCCTCAACCAAACAGCTTCACAACAGGCCATACTAACTGCAATGTATTCAGCCTCGGCTTTGCTTAGTGCAACCGATTTCTGCTTCATGCTCATCCAAGAAATTGAAGCAGACCCTAATGAGAAGCAACATCCAAACATGCTCTTATGATCCACGACACTGCCAACCTAGTCAACTTCTTTATATCAATGCATTCTCAAATTCCCGACAATGTATCTCAGTGCATAATAGATTGTGCCCTTGAGATATCTCAAGAGATTCTTAACAACAATCCAATGTATGTGATGAGGCTTGACCATAAATTGACTCAATGTGTTCACAACAAAGCATATGTCAGGACGAGAGTTTACCAAGAACATCAGGGTCCCCACAAGTTGTCTATATTCAGAAGAATTTGCCAATTCGGGCCCAACAACACTTCCACATAGGTTCTTGAAGTTGAGTTCCATCGGAGTAGGCACAAACTTGCAATCCAGCATCCTGCATCTCTCGAGTAGCTTCACAATGTATTTTCCTTGAGAAAGGAAAATCTCACCTTGTTTTAACTAGAATTCCAGGCCTAGGAAGTAGTGCATCAATCCTAAGTCTTTCATCTCGAATTCGGAAGCCAACTCCCTCTTGCAATGATAAATGAGAGGGTCTGCACCTGCCAGAAAGAGATCATCAACATAAAGGACCAGAATGAAAGGCATGCCATTTTCAACCATGAAATATAGGTTAGGGTCAGCTTCGCTCCCTGGAAATCCCAACTTCATAAGATAGCTATCAATCCTCTCATACCAGGCCCTGGGGCTTGCTTCGACCCATAGAGGGATTTCTTCAATCTGCATATGTGTGTCCTTTGATCCTTCACTTTGAACCCCTCAGGTTGTTCTAAGTAGACTTCCTCCGTAAGTGAGCAATGCAAGAAAGCAATATTCACATCCATTTGGTGCAAGCGCCATCCTTGAGAGGCAGCAAGAGCAATAATCGAATAGTGGTATATCAGGCAACTGGTGAAAATATCTCATCATAGTCCACTCCTTCCTTCAAATTGACTTGCCCAATTCAAAGTCAAAACAACCCTGTAAATTTCTGTAGTCAACTGCAGTCAAACTTCAGCCCTAACAAAAAAGTCAACGCTGGTCAAAATAGCCACAAATCATCCTCAAAGCAACTGGGCCTTCTTCAGTCAAACTCGGCCTGATCAGGAGGTTAAAGTCAACCCAAAACAACTCAGTCAAAGGAGAGAGAAAACTTCTGTAACTTTTCTGTGGTCAAACTGCAGTCAACACTGAAGTCAACGTTGGTCAAATTGTCTAGAATTCTTCTATTTCTGTTCCCAGAAATGCAGCCTTAAAAGATCAAACTTTTGACCCCAAAAACACAATCAAACTTGGTCAACAAGCCCTTGGTCAATGCTGGTCAAACCTGTCACAGAACTCTGAAATTTCGTTCTGCAATTCTACCTAGAAAACTCGTCCCCTTTGCCACACCTGTGAGAGAGAGAAGCTGCCCAATGTTGTACGAACCAATCAGATGAAGAGACAAGAATGTATGAGTGATGATGATGCCAAATGAGGTGTGAGGTCTCTTGTATTTATACAATTAGTTGTGGGTGAGGAGACATATCCATTGGGCTTCTTGAGCCTACATGATGATGTGGCCGACCTGAACAATTTGCACATGAGTGGGCATAAATTCAAAATCACACTTCTGCTTGTCCAAATGAGATGATCTTTATATCAAATTTTGTCCTCTTGCAAAGAGGAATTTAATGCAATCATCACCTCCATCAAATGAGCTATCCCAAGGTGGAATTTGGCCCTAGTTGCCGATTTTAACCCCTGAAGATATCATTGATTAGTCTCATAAAAGTTGCTGGGGCATTGGTCAGCACAAAAGGCATGACCATCCACTCGAACAGGCCAAACTTTGTCTTGAAGGCAGTCTTCCATGTGTCGGCTGCATGCATGCGCACTTGATGGTATCTGGCTGTCAAGTCCATCTTGGTAAAGAAGCAAGCTCCTTGTAAATGGTCCAGCAAATCCTCAATTTGGGGTAGAGGGTATTGGTTTTTAACAGTGGGCTTATTAAGAGCCCGGTAATCAGTCACTAGACGCCATTCAAAAGCTTCTTTTTTTGGAATAATAAAGGCAGGGGAAGCAATTGGTGATGAAGAAGGTTGAATATGCCTTGAATTCATCAATTGTTCAATTTGGCATTCAATTTCTGCTGCCTCACTAGGAGCTAGGCGATAAGAGGGAGCATTCGACAAGGAGGCACCAGGAATAAGATTGATTTTATGTTCAATAGAATGTGATGGGTGCAGCCCTGTAGGTCGAGTGAAAACATCTACAAATTCATGGATCAATGGAAGCATATTTGGTGCAATGGGATTGGTTAGATTGTCTGGTTGGACAGGGCGAACTAGATACAATGAAACACATTGGTTCAAGCTGATTTTTGTAACTGGAGGTGTAGTGGGAAGGGAGGTGTTTGATTTGGATTTAATAGCGAAGGATGTGAGGGCATAGGTATGACCCTCAAGCTGTAAATGATACTGTTGGTTTTTAGCATGGTATACTGCATTGCGGGTCTGTTGGTAAGGAATGCCAAGTAACAAATCAAGCACAATCAAGAGGAGAAACATCACATATTACCGTGTCCTGGAAAGGGCCAATAGTAAATGTGACTGCACAACAGTGTGACACTGTAAGACAAGGGCTGTCCTTTTGTACCCAACCTAGTTGATATGGGGCCAGATGAGGAGTTGTGGGGAGTTTAAGGTGGTCAACTAAATCTTGAGCCACAAGGTTCTTTTGACTCCCATTGTCAGGTATCAATGGAGCCAATTCATTTTTTATTTGACAATTGTTTGTAAACAGGGGAAGCATTAGAGGTGCTAGAATGATTGGCTAGCATGATTATAATAGAGGGGTCTGCTTCTGTAGGATTATCGAGAGCAACTACTGACGAAGGAGTGGGGGGCTCTATCTGCTCAATCTCTGCAAGAAGGGTCTTGTTGCTACGACGATTTTGAAGTACTCGGCAGTTGTCAGTGGCATGTGAGTTGGTTTTATGATAGGTACACCAGGTGGGATTGTGGGAGGTGGAGGAGGAAGAAGAGGAAGGGAACATAGATGAAGGACGAGCACTGGAAGGGGCAGAACGAGATTGAGGAGATTGGATTCAAGGAACCACCTTACGTTCTACGATCAATGCCTGCAAAAAGGCTTTATCCAAGGAGTGATTGTCAAACAATTCTACTTCTCTACAAAAACTTCATAATAAACAGATTTGAATTTAATAATGAGTACCTCAGGGTCTGAAATATGTAGCTGGATACGTAGTTTGCAGAGGACATCAATGTAGGATTGCACTGATTGGTTCTGAAGTTGTCGGAGCTGTAACCATTTTGCCAAAAGATTATGAAGATAGCCTAGAGGATAGAAACGTGCCCTCAAAGCTTGGCAGAAAGCTTCCCAAGAAGTGATGCGTATGGGAGGAGAGCTTGGTGCTATGGTCTCCCTGAGTTCGCTGACCATATCAGAATGTTCAAGCTGAGTATCCCACCAAGCTTGCGCAATGCCTTCCAACTGTAGCCTGGCGATTTGAAGCTTCATGTCCTCTGCCAGGTCCGGAATTGTTTTAAAGAATCAACAGCCTCGCCAATCATTTGGCTTGAGAATTTTGGCAATTGAAACCGAGTATCGGGCTGCATATGTCCTGGAGGGCGCCTTTGCTGTTGTAGAGTTATATGCTCATGGAGAGCCATTGCTAAATCGTGAACAAATGATTCTACATTGGAGGGATCTTGTCGTGGAGGCATAATTTTCGTGCACCCAGAGATGAGAAATGGCGTCAAAGGGGGCAAAATAAATTTTTTGCCTGATCAATTGCTCTGATACCAATTGATCTGAATTTTGTATCATGAAAACATAACGCAGACCTTCAGACAGTCTGAAAGAAATAAAAAATGCAGAGAAAAAATGACAGAAGTCGTTGAATAGGGGAAGACCGCAGAGCTATTAACCAAAAATCTCGTCTTTTTTATTAAATATCTCATCGTCGCGGTGTACATTTATTCTTAATTCTAAAACTAGTGCATTATAAAATACACAGAAAATCAAACGTATTTTAGCAATTGACTTCAGAAGTCCAGAGAGCCTGTACTCCAATGCTGGAGTTGCCTTTTTCCCTCTCTTTTTCCTCTTTCAGATTTTCTTGCCACCTCAGCTGCTGGATGTTTCCTCTGCCTTCTTCTGTGCTTTCCTCTTCCTTGTATCTTGGAGTCAGGCGGCTGTTGCCCAGGCCCTGTGCCTGAAAATAACTTCGCTGCCTTCCTGAAGGCTTTTTTTTGTATCAAAACAGTTAACTCAGGATTTCGTAGCTTTAAGAAATAGACACCAATCCTGCTAAGAACTCACAGCGTCAGCCCAAAATATTTGTGCCAAAGAAAGCAGAGGAAAAGATCCAGAATTTCATTTTCCATTCAAAGGTCTTCTGCGCCAAAATCAGAGAGGGAAAGAGAAGTGTCAACTAGGGTGGAATCTTTCACCACCAAAATTGACAAGAGAGAGTTGGGGTCTTAAACCCTCAGAGCTAATGCTCAAGAAACCAATAAGATGATCCACTCTTGATGCTCCAAAATGAATTCACGCCTCCTCTATTTATAGATTTTCCAAGGGGTTTCATCTTTTTTAATTGATTGAGTGAACCTTACACAAAACTCCAGTTTTGGGTTTTTCTGCCCGGCTGACCCAAAATTTTGCCCAACAATGGTATTTTGGTTTTTTTTTTTCAATATCCCATTTATGGAGGACTATAGCCTACGGGGATGGATAGGCCAATAAGTGCTATTTGTCCTCAATTTGTAGTAGAGGACATTACATGGCAGCTGTTGTTTTTATTACATCTGTTTGGCCCACAATATCAAGTTTTTAAGGACACCCATCTTAGTCAGCCTGTTTCCCTTCCTATGAGAAATGTGGGATTAGGGCTAAGCTATTTGCAGTGATATTGTTTTGTATTACCTTTGGTGGCATACATTGTAATTACGAGTTATTCGACATTGAACTGCTGTGTACACCCTATTTAGATAGTGAGAAGCTCATGTTGTGTGTGGACAACATTCTGCATCACCCCTTGTTTTGGCTATATGCAGTAAGCCAAGGATCCAGGGCTTCAGTTGTTGGGTCATTTACTGCCAGCCGAGGTTCACTTGAAATAGGGCTAATGTAGGGATTTGCTTTTGTGGCAAAGTTGAGTATGGTGTTTGGTTGTGTGGAATGGTTCAAGTCATTGATTAATTTACCAGATTTGATAAGTGTCTACTGGTTAGACCCTTCATAATCTGGGGTATAGAATCGCCAAAAGCTCTTTGGGTCCCTTGTTAGCCTGGCTTGGAGGATTCGCGTTAGCCTGGTTGGTCCTTATTTGGACACTTTTGGAAATCACATAAATTAGTAGACAAAATTTCCATGATACTAACTTAATTAGCATCTTGTTAACAATAAAAACATAATAGTCCAGTGTATTGGTGCCTTGAGCTGGTCCTTCCTGTTCAGTTGTTTTCCGATCGGCCAGCTCAGGATTTGTTGACTTTTAAGCAATGGGAATTTGAGTTTAGACTTGTGTATTGTTAACAAACAGAGTTTTTGATTTTTTCATGGTTCCTTTGTGGGTTTGGAGTTTGCAAGCTCACGTTAAAAACTTTTAATCTTAATGCAGGGCATGGGAATATATGTAATATTGAGATAGGGGCTCTGATCATCCGTTCTATTATTCTATGGCTATGCTGAAATTTTGTTAGATGGGTTTATTTGCTAAAAATCAGTTAACCATAACAAGCCCTTTCAGTTGAAGCCAAACGCCTTTTTTCAATATTCTATTCCATTCTGAAGCTTGTATGTGTGAACAGTGAACATGCTGTTAGTATTATCATTGTTATCAATTAATGGGACATCTCTGACACAAATTCCTTGATTTGTTTTTATAGACTGAGAGAGCTTTTCTAAAGCAACCAAAAGTCTTTCTCAGGTAATCAGATTACACTATTATTTGATTTTATTTCATATTTAGAATCTTTTGATTTGCTTCTCTTCTAATCCTTAATTTGTATTTTTGCAGTTCCAAGACGTCTGGGAAGGGGAAACGACCTGGAAAAGGTGGCAACAGGTTTTGGAAGAATGTTGGTCTTGGCTTCAAGACCCCCAAAGAAGCTATTCAAGGTATGGTGATGAAATTCTGGGCGGATTTGATTATTGAGATATATTTTGTTTGTATATATTATTGTTTATTTAATTCTTGTTTCTATTAATTTATGCATTTGAATGCTAAAATACTTGTAGCAAAGTTGCACGGGTAAGAACGCACACCAGGTACGGAAATGGTGTTGTTATGAATTCCCAAAATATTGTTCAAGTATGGGGGTATGGTTGAATGAACTCATAATGGTTGAGATCATATCTGCTGTACTGACAACATGTATTGGGAACTCATTGGGATCATTTAGTCACAACATATTGTTACTATATTAAAGACGTATTGGAGACATTTTTGTCCTATCCACTACTTGTTTGAGACATCTTAGTCTTCTATGTGCAAATCGACCATCTTGGTGTTTTTCTCGAGACTGAAGCTGCATTGCCACTTGCATGCAAGGAAATTACCATGATGCCACCCATAAGGCTGAAAATTACCACACCCTCTGAAAAACAGGGATACTGATGCCATTTTAAATGCCTCTGCTTGAATTTTGCCATTTGAAATGTAACTTATGCAATCCATGTGTGACGCTATCAGAGAAAATTCTTGGAGACATAATTTCTGCATTTTTAACACGGCCTTTTAATTGTTTCCAAGAAATACATTTGAGTTTGAAATCCATTTTAAGTCTTCATGTATAAGACTAAAAATTGCCTCCACGATAAAAAAACATAATTAAACCTGGAAACTAGAGTGCTTTATAATTTAATATAGACCGGAACAGAATTCTCATGCCCGATACATGCATCAATCACTTGCAGGATATCGACTATCAATCCATATACATTAATTGACTGCAGAATCACATTTCTTCATTATTGTTCACCAGAATATACATGTCTTTGAAATCGGGAAAGTAGTTGCTGTGATTGACAAATAGCTATGATGAATCATCCAGATTGCTACAATAAAAACTCTTTTGGTAGGATGTTTTGAATTCTTTGAACACAAGTTCTGTAGATCCCTGTAGCTGAAGAGCCCATGTTTAGGAAGAACATTTTTGGTGAAGCTAGTATGCCAGGAATGAGGCTTTGAGGGTTAGCTCAATTGGTCGGGTTACCATCATTAAAACACCTTTGCTATTGATAGGCCATGGGTTCAATTCTCTCGACACTCTCAAGGTCAGGCTCCGTGGTTGAGCCAGCAGGAAGTCATCCCTTTGGGTGGATCTGCCTGGTACAAATATTCTGTGGACGCGTCGACCACCAATCTCAGGGGTCTGTGAAGTGTGAACTACATTAGAAAAAAGTATGCCAGGAATGAAAGTGCTTTTTGAGTAACAATTTCCAATTGCACAAGTAATGATGCAGCAGTCTTATCTTAATGATTTTACCTTGTATATTGTGTTCTAAGACACCTTTTGAGCATTTTTAAAGCAAGTAGGAACTCCCTCCATCTCAGGTTTGCCAACAGAACCAATTTGCGAGTCTTATCTCTAAAGCTTTTTACAATATATCTTGTATTCTAAGACGCCTTTTGAGCATTCTCAAAGAAAGTAGTAACTCTTTCCATCATAGGTTTGTCAACAGAACTAACTTATACTACCTTGTCAGTCAGTCCCAAAGCAATTAATTAAATTCGCTACCAGCAGTGAGCTTAGCAAGAAATCATCAACTGCAAAGATAACCCCATGCTTGCCCTGTGACAACCAAAAAGACTAGTTTTATCATGTCACCTAGTTTTATCAATTTATCGTGGGTGTCAGACTGTATCAACTATTGCCAACAAACAATGATTCCAGATGCCATTCTTATGATTAGTTTTTATATTCTGATACATGAACTGAAAGTTGCGCAATCCTCTTCGTTTTCTTTTTTGGTTTCCACTGGTTGGGGCAAATATTTTCTGGTTGGTGCATGTTATTTTATATTTCTGCAGTCATTCTCAACGATATTTGTCAATACAAACGTATTTGCCCGTTATAACTTTTTTGTCTTCTCCACTGGATTGTGTAAACTAAGTTTTCTTGTTTTTTATGTAGGGACCTACATCGACAAGAAGTGCCCATTCACTGGTACTGTTTCAATAAGAGGTCGTATATTAGCTGGAACATGTTACAGTGCTAAAATGACACGGACAATTATTGTCCGTAGGGACTATCTCCATTTTGTCAAGAAATATCAGAGGTAACTAGAGCACATTATAGTGATTCGCAATTATATTTGTATACAGTTCCATTTAAGCAGTAATTGCTGAATGTATGCACACTTAACAGGTATGAGAAGAGACATTCGAACATACCAGCCCATATTTCACCCTGTTTCCGTGTCAAGGAAGGGGATCATGTTATCATTGGGCAATGCAGGTAAAATCTATTTATGGGAATATCCAGTAAAACCTGCGACTCTTTTTTAATAGCAATATTCGTGTGCGTTTTTATTGGTTGTTAACATTTTATATGATTTGCTTGTGTCAGGCCCTTGTCCAAGACTGTAAGGTTTAATGTTCTGAAGGTGATTCCTGCGGGTTCTAGCAGTGGTTCTGCAAAGAAAGCCTTCACTGCAATATGAATCCGTTTTTTTTCTTTGTACAAGCAAACCATATAATCCGTCAAATGCAATAGCGTAGGCTTTGACAGAGTTGAGGGTTACTATTTTATCATTTGCTCAAATTAATTTTGTTAGTTTAATCCTTCTTTTGGTTACTGTATTCAATTTTGAAAAAGATGTACGGATAACGTTTACTGCTTGGTGGTTGAAAGTCCACTGTTCTTGGATACTTTTGTTTTGCTTTTACCATCCATTAAACCTTTCAAAGCATATTCTTGGAATATTTTTTTATTCCAATAGCCAAATATGAACGATGTCATATTTAGTTTCGCTTTTAATTATTTCTTTAGGAGGTGACGTTCGTGTGCGTTAAGCTGTTGTCTTGGTGATAATAAATATTGCTATGAAATTATCAATACACCTAACTTTCCCAACATAACTTTGAATTTATAAAGGTGCCTAAGACAATCTAGTTATATGTGATGGTTGCCAATAGTATTTCATGTGAAGATGTTGAAATTTAATTCACACGAGGTTTGTAATGTGATGTGCGTGGATTTTAAACTATACGAGGTACAAAGAAGGATTCTTGCCGAGTTTTTTGTACTGATCGAATATCAAGGGTCCTTGGCGTTGTGAATATTGATGCTTTTTCCATTTTCTATATCACTGATGTAAATGTCTAGCTTATTTTGAGGGGGCTTATGCGAGTAAAGTTTATGGGCATTCAAGGGTCAAGGTTTCTTTCGGATTCTTTATTGGGCCACTTTAATACAATAATATCTTATTCTTGGATGTAAAAAGAAACCTTACAAGCAATTTTAGCGAATGCCCAAAATTTTTGAGATGATTGAAAGATGACTGAAAAGAATGAAACTGGCATGCCCTGCGATTTTACTATATTTAGCCGATGTGTGTTGACGAGGCGTTGTGCAATAAATGCACACGAACATGTGTTTTGTGTCATGGTTGTGTTTATTTTTATTTAATCTAAATAATGAGTTGTGTCAGTCTTTTTTTGAAATAATATAAAACAATATCACACGAAACATGGCTAAATAATATGTTGTATATGTTTTTAAAGTCTTTTTTTGATTGAAGTGTGATAAATAATCAAATGATAAGGCTAAATAATAGGTTGTATATGTTTTTTAATTTTTTTTTCTTCGTTTTATTGAAATGTGATGAATAATCAAATCATAAGCCGTGGAAATTGTAATGCATTTTGGGAGTTCTTTTCATGCGTCAAGGTAGTGGGTGAAAACTGATTTTGAGTATAATTAAATTTGATATTCTCACTTTGCATCAATATCAGTTAATTGGATTTAAGCAGTTAATAAATTGTAAATATGCTCGTAATCCTTAGAAATTGACTTTTTTTTTTAATATATCTTGTTAGTGATGAAAAGTAAAATATATTTTATTTAAATTATAATATAAACCATGCGGAGTGAAAGATGTGGTTTTATATTAATAAAATGGCATCTATAAGGCTGTTGGTTTTATTTCCACCTTATACTTAGTGGACATGTTTTTAGCAGTTATTGAGATTGAAGTTTATATCTACAAATCAATAAATAGAGTAGCTCACCATCTTTTATTTGGTGAGTAACTATTTGTTACTTTTTCTCTATGTGGTTCATAGATCTTGGAAATTGGCTATTAATATGCAATTTGTATTAGACAGATCCAACCAAAGTGTCAATGAAAAAGTCTTAAGTGTCAATAGAATTTAACTTGTGACCTCTCAATGGCAAATGTGCTTTAATGATGGAGACTTGACCAATTGAGCTAACCCTCGGGGCTAACTTCTTGTTAGTTTATTTTAACATACTTTCTATTCAAGGTAATGGAAAAATATAATCTTTAGGTGCTAAAATCACAACCATAAAAAATACATAAAAGATCTTTAGAGGAGATTATAGATCTTAAAAAAACATATCGGTTTCCAAGTGGGGGGAGGGGGTTGCTAAGTACTTAAACAATCAATAGAACATAACTTATACACAAGTAAAAATATATCTTAGTGATTGTCCATTTCCTTAAACAAGTTGCCTCGGAAAAACTTGAAGGAGGAAAAATTAAAAGCCAACGAGTAGTTTGATGGTTTGGGTCTTCTTTAGTGAAGTGAGATAACTAGACTACTTTAACCCTCTTTAGATAATTTATCAATAAGTAAAATAAAGCTTGAAGCTCGATGTTTGCAGCTTTCAATGCAAAATGAACATAATCTAAATGAATGAAACTAAGACCATAAATAGATCTTTCACCTTGACATGTGTCATAAAAAAAGGCCCGTAGAGCACTCTTATGGATGATAAGCTCACTTGTTGCATACTTGCATTCATATCCCATCATGTACAATATGCTTGAGACAAAGCCTTTACCTTAACCCCCACTATCGATTGTCCTATCCATTCATTACAACATTCAACCATTGTGTCTTTTGTTGGAATAATTTATATAAAGTTATTATCGTGGACTAGACTTCTTAAGTAAAGGTGCATCATAGAGATGTGATAATTTGTTTCATCGTTTTTCCAACATAAGGCATAGATGCCTCGAACATAAACATGCCTCTATTGTAGAGTCTCTTATGTTAAAGACTTGCTAGTGAGTATCAACCACATTAAGAGCCCTCTTTGGTGGAGCTTTTGTACTCCATAATTTCCAGCAACACAACTCCTATCTTTTGCTTGGTTTAAAATGAGCAAGACGTAGCATTGTTTAGCACTATGGTACCTACTAGACTCATTGAAGACCCACATCAACTCATTGGAACCCCCAATCAATCTAATATGTGCTCTTCCCAAGGATAACTAAATCCTTTCCCATAACAACCTCCACTCTTATGGTAACCCTAACTGAATCTTTGACATCAAACCTTTGTCACTAGATAGTAGTAGATCATGGATCTCCAATTTGGTACGAATTCTATCTTCTATCTTATTACAAAAAATGTACTATTTCCACTAGAAGGAAGATGTCAACACCACACCCCATTACAACATCCACCCTTGCTCAAACTTCTAAGCTCAAACCACCCTTCCACGCTGAAACTTGCAGATCCCCCAAAGGGACAAGGTTAATAATTTCCATTGGTTAGAAACATTTATGATATTTTATTTGCTCTTTTATTCTAGTCAATCAAGGTATCTAGGGATATGTACTTATTGGTGAAAATTGCTCCACAAACTAGGTTTAGGAATAACATTTCGTAAGGATTTTATTACCGTTGTTTTCTCAAACTTATAACTAATTTTCAAGCCCTAAAACCCAACTATTTTGGTTGTGTGATCCTTTACTAATTAGCTAAATGTAACCCTTTGTATTCCCCACTGCCTCTCTGTAAAACATTGAAAAAGTTATTTCATATATTCTAAGATTCCCTTCAAAATATAGGCCACTGAGTGCCAATAAACTAGTTTAGTTTCTAATACAATTTTTTACTATGACCAATTTTTTTGCCCTTGGCAACCATTTATTACACAATAAATTGACTTTCTTTTGGCTTTACAGTTTGTTAGATCCAATGTGTCGTTATTTGGTTGGGCTTTGCAGTGAAGCTGAGATACTTCTCCCACAACCATATTTTTCCTCCCAATTGGGCAAATGGTACCTAGATTGTTGAAATTTGGGCAACTTCGGGATGAATTTACCAAAAGGGAAACTGTATTGCCCCAAAGGAAGCCCAATTCCCCACAGAAGAATTTAAAATGGATAAAGAAATATATTTAAATATTATTGAGCAAATTTGAATTTGAATTATGTTTCCCTCCGAGTCTCTAAACTTGGTTCCTCTTTTGAAGGATTTATTTCACCCTTGAGCTGCATATATAATAAGGTTATGATATGGTATATTGGGCATATATTCAACTTGCATTTCTTTGAAGTTCATGTTTCCTTGGCTCGCTAGATTTTTGTGGATCAAATTTCATGGTTTGATAATCATATCCGTGGTTTGTTTTGCATGATTCTTGCTATAGTGACTTGCACATAGATCTTGCTTTGTTCTAAGGGGCTTGATACATTATGAACAATAACATTGTTAAATCTCAGCGACATCACATCACCTTTGAGGCTCAGTGATATCACTTCTCCATAGTGGTTCACACATGTTAGTTAATGGTTTGTTCATTACTCTATTTGGCTCATTGTTAAATTCCTCTAGCTCGCTTTAATCAATAATGGCTTGTGAAGATTGTATTACCCTGTGGTTCACAATCTTTCCTGTAGTGGCAAGCATTACTCAGATATAATGGACAATGATATATGGATAGTGATATAATGCATACAAAGTAACACTTAACATAACAATGACCCAGTCTTACAGTAGTGATGCCTAATGCTTGTGGAATAATGTATGTCAAAGACAATGGGGTTGTGATAATGGATGGCCTAGATGATCTGTAACCTCGACTTCATAAAGAATTAACCCTAATGTTAGTACTGTTGAGAAAATAGAGAATTATGATATATACGATAATGATCTTGCAATGTCATATGTGACAATGATCTCGCAATGTCTTATTTTGCAATGACCTTGCTCCTATGATACATTTGATAATGATCTTATTTTTGGAACATTATGACAGTGACTATGTTATTATGTGACAATGATCTCACAATAATCTTCTATGATACATATCACAATGACTCTCATGATACATGGGACAATGACTCTTATGATACATGTGATAATGACTAATGATGACAGTGGGATCTATGATGATAGTGACCATGCTCTTTGCTCCTATGATACATGACAATATTTTTTGACTCTATTTGTGATGACAATGATTGGCAATGACTCTATTTGTGGTGACAATGATTGGCTATGACAGTGATTGGCATTGACTCTTGATAATTTTATGATGCATGATAGATGTGATATCATATATGATAACAACTTGCTTGAACTTGTCTAGGTCAGTTCACAAACGTAGTTGTGAACTGACTTGGGTTGGCCCTAGGAAGCCTGATATGATTGTTGCATCTCATTCTCATTGTACTTTGTATCTCAGGTGAACAATTGATTAATATCTAATAAAAGAAGAATTTGGTTGGGTTTTCCCCCCCTTGTGGGGGTTTTCCTTTTTCTCTAACCTAAATCATGGTGTCTCTATTGTGCATGTTGTTATTTTGTTGTTCCTTTATAGTTTTGTTGCATTGTTGATGTTATTGCCGTCTTTACATAATTGTTGATGGTATTATGATATTGTTGGGTGAATGTAATATACATTGAAAAAGTTTACAAATGTAATTATCTACATCAGAAATCAACCTAGCCCTAAAAATTAACATGGTTTCAGAGATGGGTTGAACAAAAAGTCATTAAGATCACCTATGGGAAGACACCAATGAACCAAGTAGAGTGAAAAAAATGAAGATGGCAAAGACCTAAAATAATCTTAGGGTTTGAAGGAAACCCTAGGGAAGCTTTATTCTTACAAGAGAAGGTTAGGGTTTGGGAGAAACCCTTGAAGTGGCCTTAGACATGGCCTAAGTTCTATAACATTGAAACCCAAGTGTGAAACAAAATCTTCTTTGATTAGTGAGAAGCCATTAAGTACCTATGAGATATTTAGAAACACTAGTTTGACTTGGGAGATAATGTGTTGCAGTGATTATCCTATAACTAGGCTTGAAAGGATCAGAGAAAGAATACAAGTGATGCTAAGACAATGCATTTTTATGAAGACACCATTGGAATATGATCAATGGGAAGTTGTGCCTCTTGGCTAAGAGGAAGACAAGATCAAGAGGCAGTAGATAACTTCCTACAATTCTCGTTAAAGATAAGTACTTTCAAGAGTTAAGTTATTTCTTTATAATGTTGTTGTTCTTGTTTAATTTGATTCATGTTAATTCTTCTTGTATGAGTATTTGAATACTTCTTCCACTAACTAGTTGGATGAGAATGTGATCATCTTGAGGATCATCAAAATGCAGAGTAATGTAGGAAGAGTTAGCTCCAACAAGGCGTTGGTGCGGGACAATGAAGGAGCCACACTCTCATACTTAGAGAAGAAACATTGACTTGCCTCATCACCAGGTACACTTTCATTATGTCTATTTACTTTGCTACTATTGCCCTTGTTCAGGGATCAACAAGTACATCCAATGAATATGAAGAACAAGTCCTCTGTATCGATATTGAGAAGGATGTAGAGCCATCCCCTGATTAGAATGTTAAATAGACAAGAGCTCAAGACTTTTACTATTATTATTATCCCTGCGGCAACAGGGTATAACACATTCGTTCTGAGTTGACCTCTGAATTATTTGATTATTGACCAAAAATTAAAACAAAAAATTGCATAAGTCGACTTTAGAAAACAAAAATGTTTTATTTCCTAATTTTTGAAAATTCTATTTATCTCGATTTTGATTCATTGGGACGGCTTGAGTCTTATTTCGCCAGCATTATTTTTGCTGCTGGATCATCGGTTTGCAACGTGTTTAGTACAATGATTTCACTGTCATGGGCACTGACACTGGTGAATACTTCTGCCCCAAATCAAATCCTCCAACCGAGGGCACTGACACTGGTGAATACTTCTGCCCCAAATCACATCCTCTAGCCGAGGGCACTGACACTGGTGGACACTTCTGCCCCAAATCACATCCTCCAGCCGAGGGCACTGCCCCAAATCACATCCTCTAGCCAAGGACACTGACACTAGTGAACACTTCTGCCCCAAAACACATCCTCTAGCCGAGGGCACTGACATTGGTGAATACTTCTGCCCTAAAACACATCCTCCAGCCGAGGGTATTGACACTGGTGAATACTTCTACCCCAAATCACATCCCCCGCCGAGTTATTAATACCAATGCTTCGCATAACTTGACACGCATGCACGTACAAATTATTAAGTGGTGGAGATTAAGTTGTTTTGGTAAAAATAAAAATAAAACTATCTATCCCGTGTTCTTTTTTAATGTTTGATGATATATTCAATTTTATTTTACTCAATACATATATTCGACCTTTTATTTACTACCAACTTGTATCACACCGGATAAATGATATTGGTTAATTTACTCAACACAAAATATTATTTTTACTAAGTAACATGCAAATCTAGATTTCCCATGAATCCTTCCATATCATCATGAGGAAACTTTACCTTTCCAAAGGGTGGGCCATCTAATATAGTTGGTCCATAGCTTGTCCATAACATTCAGTATTTCTTTTTGTCTACTTGCAATTGTCCTCTTCTATTAATCCTATCGATAACAAGAGTCACGTGGTGACAATGTCACTGGTGTCACACCCGATAAATGATATTGGTTAATTTACTCAACACATAAAATATTATATTTACTAAGCAACATGCAAATCTAGATTTCCCATGAATCCTTCCATATCATCATGAGGAAACTTTACTTTTTTCAAAGGGTGGGCCATCTAATATAGTTGGTCCATAGCTTGTCCATAACATTCAGTTTTTTTTTTTGTCTACTTGCAATTGTTTCTTCTATTAATCCTATCGATAACAAGAGTCATGTGGTGGCAATGTCACTTGTGTTGCTTTTTGGCAAATGCCACCAAGTGGCTTTTGTTTATGATACAATAATAATATAAGTTTATTTGTCAACATAATAATTTTAAGAGATTTAAAAAAATGAATATATTATATATATATATATATATATATATTTTTGTATTTAAAATGATTTTTGTTATAAGTTAAAATGGATACACATTATTGATATTAATAATACTTTCAATTTAAGAAAAGAAAACTTAATGTATGAGACTTTTTGTAGGATAAAGTACTTACTTTTGAATTTATGACCTATTATAATGAAGCACATGCTCATAACCTTTTAAACATTTTAATTGTGTACTACATATAGGAAAAAGATATATAATTCATTTCATAATTAATATGGAATTAACATAGTACTTTTATATATATGTGTATATATATAGTCAATTTTTGAATCTATAAATTGAGAAATTCTACTTTTAAACTCATACCTTAAATTAATCCTTACTCAAAATCCATTCCATTATAAATATAATTTAACCTTTATTCGAAATTCATTACCTAATAAATAATATTATATTGTAAAATATTTTATCATAAAATATTAATAAAATTATAATCTGTTTAATTGCTCAAATAAATTAACAAAATTTTACATGTTTAAATTTAACTTTTACTTTTAATTTCGTAAAATATTTATAAATTTAGAACTTTAATGATGACACGAATCTAGATG